>PVIY010005740.1:0-92409 GCA_004026745.1 Myrmecophaga tridactyla
AGGTCAATGATTCTTAAGTGTTTCATGATCACAAGCCTTTTTGATATAGACCTCTCCATAGTAAAATGTTATATGACATTTTGCATAAATTTTAGGCATTCATGCACCCTCATGTATCCTAGATTAGGACACGCTGATTAACATAATTAGGAATCATTTAAGCAAAGAAAGTGACACATAAGGTAGGTTCTGCCTGCTTTCTTAAGATTGCATAAAAAAAAGAATGAAACTAGAGAAAGAGAGTTCAGTCAGGAAGTTACCAGATTGCTGGTTTAAACGTATTATGTACCCCAGAAAAGACACGTTTTAATCTTGAGTCAATCTTGTGGGGGCAGAGATTACTTTTAATCTTAATTCAATACTGTAAGGCAGAATTTTTTTATTAGATTATCTCCACGGAGATGTGGCATACGCAATTGTGGGTATGACCTTTTGATTAGATAGAGATGTGACTCCACCTGTTCCAGGTGGGTCTTGATTAGTTTATGGAGTCCTTTAAAAGAGGAAACATTATGGAGAGAACAGAGCCAACAGAGCCAAAAGATAAAAATCAGCCCCAGAGAAGTAAATTGAGGAACCCCCACAAGGACAGGGACTGAAAGCAATGGAGCCCAGGAGCAAGGGACCAGCAGATGCCAGCCACATGACTTCCCAGATGACAGAGGTGTTCCAGATCCATTGGCCTTTCTTGAGTTAAGATATCTTTCCATGCCTTCCCTCACTATTAGAGAAATGCAAATCAAAACCACAATGAGACATCATCTCACCCAAACCAGAATGGTCATTATCAATAAAACAGAAAACGACAAGTGCTGGAGAGGATGTGGGGAAAAAGGCACACTTATCCACTGTTGGTGGGAATGTCAAATGGGACAACCACTGTGGAAGACAGCTTGGCGGTTCCTCAGGAAGCTAAGTATAAAATTGCCATATGACCCGGCAATACCATTGCTAGGTATCTACTCAGAGAACATGAGGACAAGGGCACAAACAGGTATTTACATACCAATATTTATAACAGCATTATTTACAATTGCCAAGAGATGGAAACAGCCAAAATGTCCATCAACAGATGAGTGGCTAAAGCTGTGGTGCATACATACAATGGTATATTATGCAGCTGTAAGACAGAATAAAATTATGAAATATGTAACAACGTGGATGGACCTTAAGGACATTATGCTGAATGAGATTAGCCAGAACCAAAAGGACAAATACTGTATGGTCTCACTGATATGAACTGACATTAGTGAATGAACTTGAAGAATTTCAGTTGATAATAGAGACCATCAGGAGATAGAAATAGGGTAGATATTGGGTAATTGGAGCTGAAGGGATACAGATTATGCAACAGGACTGATTGTAAAAATTCAGAAATGGACAGCACACACTACCTAACTGTAATACAATAATGTTAGAACACTGAACATAGCTGAATGTGAGAATGATAAAGGGAGGAGGCCTGGGGGCACAAATTAAATCAGAAGGAAAGATAGATGATAAACAGTGAGATGGTATAATCTAGGAATACCTAGGGTATATAATGATATGACTAAATGTACAAATTTAAAAATGTTTTTGCCTGAGGAGGAACAAAGGAATGTCAATACTGCAGGGTGTTGAAAATAGATGGTAATTAATATTCTAAAACTTTAACTTATGTGTGAGACTAAAGCAAAAATATTTATTTGGTGCAACAATTTATATTTTCACTAGTGCATTTCCTAATATAACTTATGTAGACAGCTTAATTCAACACCATAGTACACGGAACCTTGAGTAGGGTGTGAAATTTTGTAGGTTTGTCCAGAGTGATGCCCCGATAAATCCCAGAGTGATTTGAACAGTGAATGAAAAGGCATTTGCAAAGTCCCCTTGGGGGAATGGTGAGAAAGGGTGAAAATTCAACTTCCCCATGTGGAGAATTCTTGATATTCTCACAAGCAGTGGGGACAACCAAAGCAATAGGCTGAGCCCCCAATCTTGGGGTTGTTCATATGAAACTTAACCCCACAAAGGATAGGCTAAACCTAATCAAAATTAGGCCTAAGAGTCACCCCCAAGAGAACCTCTTTTGTTGCTCAGATGTGGCCTCTCTGTCTCAGCCAACATGACAAGCAAACTCACTGCTCTCCCCCTCTCTACACGGACGATGACTCCCAGGGGTATGGACCTTCCTGGCAACATGGGACAGAAATCCTAGAATGAGCTGGGACTCAGCAACAAGGGATTGAGAAAACCTTCTCAACCAAAAGGGGGAAGAGAGAAATGAGACAAAATAAAGTGTCAGTGGCTGAGAGATTCCAAACAAAGTCGAGAGGTTATCCTGGAGGTTATTCTTATGCATTAAATAAATATCACCCTTTTAGTTAAGGCATAACAGAGAGACTGGAGGGAACTGCCTGAAAATGTAGAGCTGTGTTCCTGTAGCCATGTTTCTTAAAGATGATTGTACAGTGATATAGCTTTCGCAATGTGACTGTGTGATTGTGAAAACCTTGTGTCTGACGCTCCTTTTATCTATGGTATGGACAGATGAGTAAAACATATGGATTAAAAATAAATAAGTAATGGGGGAACAAATGTTAAAATAAATTTAATAAATTGAAATGCTAATGATCAATGAAAGGGAGGGGTAAGGAGGATGGTATGTATGAATTTTTTTCTGCTTTTTGATTTCTTTTTCTGAATTGATACAAATGTTCTAAGAACTGACCATGGTGATGAATACACAATTATATGATGATATTGTGAGTTATTGATTATATATCAAGAATAGAATGATCATATGGTTAGAATGTTTGTAGTTGTATGTGGTTATGTTTATAAACAAATTAAAAAAAAAAGAGTGGGAGAAAGGCCAAAGCATAAGGTGGAGTTATAATAGAGAAGATAGGATTGAACAAATGACTATGACTGCTGAATCATTATATTGAGATTTTTTTTTTCTTCTCCAGTGTCTTGGAGGAGCTAGAAGTAAAAACCTAAAATTATGGAATTGTAACTCATACCAAACTCTGAAATCTGTTCTGCAGCTAATTATTGTAAATAGTTTGGACATTTTTACAGGCTTAGAACTGTAATCTTGCAATATCATAAATTCCCTTTTTAAAAGCTGCTCCATTTCTGGTATATTGTACCAGATATAGCACGGAAGTAAGGTTATGAGTCACTATGCTAAGAGAGTAGCAGTACCTGTTGAGAGGTACGAATTGGCTGTACAGATTACCAAAGGGGTCAATCAGGGTAGTTGATTTGATGAGGAGATTGAGGCAAAAGGAAGGATTGTAAAGATGATTCTCATGTTCTGATTTAGAATGCCATTTCTTAAGTTCTCATAAAAACCATCATCCCACTATAGAGAGGTGTGATATCCAAAATATCTGGTAACCAGTACAGCAGAGGCCCTCAATGACCAGAACAGACTGTAGCTTCAGCACTGGAGAAGGTCTCTAGGGAAGACCTCGCAGGTGGGAGGAGGCTCAAGGTAAGCTCTGTTTTTTACTTAAATGTGAGTATTTCAATCTTGAACAATGCATACCAACTCATACTTGATGAATATTTGACTTTCTCTCAAGGTTTAAATCTCTCAGGGCATGCGTTTTCTTATTTATCTTTATTTGTAATGTGATACACTCAGATATTAACATTATTCCCATTTCACCAGACCAAAAAACTGAAATTCATACATTTTAGAACCACAAAGCTAAGTAGTGTAAACTTCATAAAGAAATTGACTTCCAGACCCATGAATTAACCACACACCACCATTCTCTCCATTACACAGTCAAAATGTGTAGAAACAAGGAGTATGTGCACAGTTTTACTCTTCAACTAATCAAACAAAGATCTTCCGAAGTCATCTTATCACATACAAAATGGTAGTAAAGGAACTTGAGATAGGCCCATTTGGAAAAAGCAACTGATCAAATTGACTTTATATATAGTTGGAACAATGGTAAAGGGAAAAAGAAAATCTAGTTGCTTGGATCAAGCCCCTAGCAAAATCTTGTATACAATTTAAAGTCTTCTTACATTGTGGATGAAGAAAATATGATAGACAAAAATTTGAAAACTCCAGGTGTCCAAATGAAATAACTTCTACATTTTAAAATACTTTAGATATTTCACAAATAAATAAAGTGGCATCCCTTTGGTCAGTTAGAAACACGTGTGTAGCATGAAGGAATGAAACATGGTTAAGCATGTAAGGGGCATGCTTCCCAGTGAACGCATGCTACATCATAAGTACCAGAGAAGTTTTTTCTTTGTTTCAGATAACACTTAAGATATACACATTACTGTTAAAATAAGTAACAAGTATCTAACTATTCTTTCTCCCTATCCCCAAAGAATAAAATCTCCTTATTAATTTCATTAGATTCTTTTGAGATCCTTTATAATTTCTAAATTTAATGTTGTATAGTTAAGATAAATAATTTACCAGAGAAATAAGTATGGAGTTAAAGACCTGAAGATAACCATGAGATATGGAAGTCCCATAATAAATCAAACCCCGAGGGAGGCAATTTAGAGAACATGCTAGAGAAACCGAAATATACAAGAAATTTAAACAGAACACATTACTCTGCTCGAGCCATATGATCTGATCGGCATAGCTGTTCTATTCTGTGACCTTTGAGCGCCCATTTTCTCCTATAACAACTCGGTATAGTGAAAGGAAATAGGCTCTAGAGTGAGACCCAGATATAAAAAAGGCATTGATACATGCAAAACTAAGATGCTATATTATAATTTGGTGAATTCGTTGTTCAACACATTGTCTTTGACTTTTTTTGAAATTTTTTTTTAGAAAATTGCCTTAGAACCAATTTTTCTCCCCAGTGCAACCCTGTCTCCTTTTCCAGTATATTTGATTTCTGATAATGGTGTCACGAGCTCTCCAGCTGTACAATCTACAAAACCAGAATCATTATCAGCTCTTCTCCTCTCTCCCGGTATTCATTTGAACACTAGGTATTGTGGATTCCACTTTTAACTATCTCTCTCAAATCTCTTTTTTTCTTCTCCTCTCCATGGAGCTATGCTAAAAATCTCCTCTAGTTTGTGCAGTGGTCTCCTAACAATGTCCTTCTCTCTCCATTTTATTCCTGTTCTAAGTACTGGGAATACTGTAGGGAAGAAAATAGACAAAAACATCCCTGGCTTTACACAGTTAGAATCTAGCGAGGAAGACAGACAATAAAGAAAATAAATGACGAAAGTGAGTGGTATATTACAAAGTGCTAAATATTGTGGAAAAAACAAAGCAGGAAATGGGAATAGGGAGTACTGTTCAAGGGAGATGCCAATTTTAAATGAAAATGTCAGGGAAGATCTCATTGAGAAAGTGATGAATCAGCACACATCTGAATAAGTCTGGGGAGCTCTGCATGAAAGCAATTGGTGTAAGAGCACTTCAGGGAGGGAAAAAAGCAAGAAGAGTGTTGGAAGTGTTGGGATATAGCATGGGAGCAGAGTGACAGGAGCAAAGTGGGGTACAGGTAAAGGTTGGGATGAGGAGATAGAGGAGGGCTAAGCAGAGCTCTTTAGGCTAGGCCATGAGAATGTGACATTCCAGAGTTTTGAACGGAAGAGTGAAATAATATGCCATATTTTAAGGAGAACACTTTGGATGTTGCAAAGACAATAAATGGTGGCAACAAAGGTGAGAACAGGGGGACCTGTTAGGAGCTATGGAAACAATCTAGGAGTTGATGGTGGCCAGTATGACCCTGAGGCAGTGAGAAGAAGTCAGATTCTGAATATATTTTGCAGATGGAGCTAAGAAAGTTTCCTCATAAATTTGCCAGGGGATGTGTGTACATGGAGGAGGAGAGGGGAGGAAAGCATCAAGGTTGAATACAAGTTTTTTTGGCTTTAGTAACTAGAAGAATGTCGTTTCCATCGACGAACATGGGATGTGGTAAAGGTATAACAAGTTTGCAGGAGATTCTTAGGAGTTTGGTTTTAGGCACATCAGGTTTAAGAAACCTATTAAACATCCAAGAACAAATGTCAAACATTCAATTGGAAATACGAGGAATGTTTTTTCTTGTTTTTATAATTTAAAAAGTTTCAAAATCTACAAGAGTGGTCTGAGACTTAACATGGAATTCTGATGATGTGTTCTGATATAAGCATCTGATTTATTTATTTTTAAATCCTTCACTTTCTAAATATTTTAATAATGTGGTGAATACCATGAACCCACATTCTATTATATTAAACTTTCTTTTTCTAGCCCTTTGTTTTTTCCCGGTCTCTCTCCTTCCCTCCTTCCTTCCTTCTTCCCCTCTCCCTCTTTCCTGTCTTTCCCTGCTCTCTTTTTCTCACTCTCTCATTTCCCCACTTCTCCCTCCTCCTTACCCCACCCCCCAGCTTTCTTTCACTGTGAGAGAGAATATATTGATATATAATTTGGAACATTCTGAAAGGATTAAAAATGTCCTTTCAGACATCTAAAAATAGAGTTGCATACATCTATTTAGAGCTCTGGTCTCTAAACTTTTTGATCATATAATCTCATGAGTGAGCTATGTTTATAGACCAACCCCAAATGCAGGTTTATTTATTAATGAAGAGGTATATAAATAATATACTGAGATATCATATGAAAAATAAAAATGTAATACCATTAAAATTGTTTTATTTCATTTATCTATAGCTGCATAGACATTTTTGCTAAAATTAATAATATTTTATTAAAGAAATGCTATTGTAAATGCTGTTATTTTTTTAAAAATTGAGTTAATAATTTGTGTTACTGAAATTCAAATTCAATTTACCTTAAAATCTGGTTTTCATCTTTATTATTACTGTAATACACACCTCCCAAATATGTACCTTAATATAGGAATGATTCATTTGTCATTTACTAAATTATGCTATTTTTTCAATTCCTCCCCACTTATGCAAATGTTTTTGTGGAAATTTGAAATTTGAGGAGTAAATTTCCATTCTTCCTCTTCCCTGATGCAAGCTCATGGGAACATACAACATTTTCATACTTTTAGCAGAATATTTCAAGGCACTTTATTCAGACAATTGAAAACATTTCTGCCAATTTCATTTCCAAGAGTAGAAACAAATCTTTTGAAGCGATCAATTTACATCATTAGATAAAAAAATATCAGACAAAAAATGGAAACATTTTTAAACATATTTTATGTAATACTTTTTCAATAGCATAATTTTTTTTTTGAATAGCTATTTCTTTCTGGCTCATTCTTAAATTAACCTCTTTACCATGACGGTTCAGAGTGTGTATGTGTGTGTGTGTGTTTGTGTTCAAATATATGCTAAGTAGTTTACAACTGCCAGCCACATGGTCTTAGAAAAAAGCCCAGCAGATTTATATGCTCATTTCCACATAAGAGAAAAACCCAAAATGTAAAAGGACTCCATTGTTTAGAATAATCTGTTAAGAAGAAAAAAAAAAAAAGCCCACTTCTATCTGAAATAAAGGTTTTCATGATTTCTCTCTAATACTCAATATACATTATTTTTATTAAGGAAGGATTTCACCATAGTTCGTTACATCATTCCCATAATAATTTCTGAAACAATTATGTTTCAATACTTCATTGCTAAAGGAGATCCTTGGAATTTCCATAAACTGAGATTGGGAAGAAGTATCAGAACTTTCAGTCAGGCTTATACCAAACTTCCCACACTATAATTTGTTTGCTATGTATTTCATCACATGTTTAGTAATATTTTCTACATCATCTAATAGGCAGAGACAAAGAAATTCAGTTCAGCTTGTATTAGACTTTCTCATTTTATTTGTTCCAATTCTTTTGTTTTCCCATCTATTATTTGTGACATGTTTGTCAAAATCACAGGGAAAAATAAGGTTTTATGCTATAAGGACCAACTTTTCCCCAAATGATAAATAGCTTTTAGTCTTTTGCTATTGGATAAAATATTACAAAACATAGCTTAAAACTGTATCATTATATTTAATTAGATTATGAAAGTAGTTGTTTAAGAGTTACAGGGCTTCACAGGCCATGTATTCCCCCCCCCCCCCCCAAAAAGGGTTACATAGCTTCAAGCATGGTAATCAAATTATACACGTTTTCTCAACATTATCATCAACTTTAAACCTCGAATTAGAGTATACACATAAGGTGAGGTTCATTGTTAACGACAATAGAAATAATCCGTGTTTCCAAATGTTTTCCTGGTCATTCAGAATTCTCGGCTGTCTTCTTGTCATTGCTGTGAACTTTGTGGCTGACAAAAGCAGATCCAACTAATTGAGGAAATAAAGCTCTGACATTTTCTTGTTCACTTTTGTTGGCTTTAATTTGCTGTTTCTTTGTGGGAAACTTTTCTAGCCATTTATCCTTTTGGTGAGCTTAGTATACAAGTTAAATTAATTTAACTAGGCATATATGGACTGCAATACCTAACAATACGTTATGACGGACCCAGTGAGCGATGGCACCGTGCTCAATCCTCTGAGTCCTGTTAGTCTCACTTATCTCCTGGGAAACTTGTATACAAACTCGATGTGCAAATTTCGGATATACAGACTGTGTGAGAGGGCTCCAGAGTCATTCTGCACATTAGACATTATGCAATATTTAAATCCTTGTTGATTTTCTAGGATAACAAGATAGAAATTCTAGCATATAATTTCCAAAACCAGATTAATTATTGTTCTCAGCCACATGGAATGCCACTGCTCTGTAGGTTCATGTGAAAGTCCATTTTGACTCTAGATCATACTGGAGTTTTGGTTCTCTCAGGGCCAAGTTCATTTATTCCTGAATGAAATAATCATGGGCACTCACCAATTCATTTGGTACTTTGTGCATTGTCAACATTGTTCACTGTTGAAATGGAACATCAAAGTTCCATTTTAATTTGTCCTCCATTTAATCTGAGAAGAGGCCTTTGGTGCTGGAATCCCATGGGGAGGATTGCTCCAATATAAAGTCAAATGCGTATATCTTTCCATGATGATGGCTGTATATTCAGACTATAAGAATGACTCTTTCATCACAGTGGCATGAGACCTGGTTGAAAAATGCCAGAACACTCTCTTGGAACCTAAATGTATTAGCACAACTCAAATATCAAAGGCCAACTTTTTTTTGTTTGTTTCTTTCCTGAAAAAGGCTTAAAAAAAACTACGGACATGAATGTCTCTTATACAAAGACAAGTCAGCATTTGTAACCTGTGTAAATGATATAATTAAAACCTTGTTTTTACATGGATCCATTATGTTAAATTTTCCACTAATTACTGACATTTTCTTTAATGTGACATGTGGGGAACATGAGGATATGATTAGTTGAAGTTAAAAGTGTAAGCAGTAATGAGTATATTATAGGTTTTCCTTTGTCTTCCATCACCCTAAGCTTCTTGACAATGGGGCCTGTCTTTTTATGGGTTTGGTACATTGCAATTTGTTGTTAGCAAATAAATGTTTGTAAAGTAAAAAATGACAATATTTATTTACATGTTAAATGGTATTGCTTTACTTTACATTAACTTTCCTAGTTGCAGACTTTCTCCTTGTGTAGGTATAAGTAACTGATAAAAGTGCAGAAAGACTTCCAAACTGCTGGAAATCTGTGTGTTAGGAAATTTTGCAGTTGAGGAATTCAGGATAGAGGTAAATGAGATTGGGGGACCCGAGTGGTGACTCACCCTATGAAAGCACCCATAAGTATCATTTTCATTTTCTATTAAAATGCAACAATAAAGGTAGCCCTCTTGAGAAAAGACACCAGCAAAGGCATTTGACATAAAGATCAAAGTAGATTAAAGGGACTTTCTGAACTTTATTTCTCATGAACATTTTGGGCTTGAAAGGATCTTCTCAGGATCTCCTTTCTTGGTAGTTTCAACCAGATTACTTAAAAATTAATTTTGTTTCCTTGCAGATAACACACATACTGAGAGATCTATTTACCTTTGGTTTGCTTCTCCTGGGTCCAGATTTTCCACAACCTTCCTGGTTGAGATGATGATTTGGAGGTCTGTTTGCTGACCTTGATGTCTAGTGTGCCACAGTGACAGAGGAGTCTCGGAGTCTCTGTAGCTCACTGCTAGAATTGATGCTTAGGCTGCTACCTAATAGGCATATAGCCCAGGTCTCAGGACTTCTGTCCATCCCTTTGCAAATCACATTGCCCAATTCTGCTTTGTTTTGTGGTTGTTGATATTTCCTTTCCCTTCCTGTTTCCAAACCAGTCCCCTCTTTTTCTAATTATTCCCAACCTATGTAACTTGCATATTATCATGGAATTAAAAATCATGCTTACTAAAATGTCACAAGAAGCAGAATTCACAGTTTGCTCAGTAATCCCAGCTCAAACCCACACAGGGAAAAGGAAAAGGTGGATTGCTCAGTGACATGAAGACCATATAAAGAACCATGCTAGATATCTTAGGCAAATAAGGCAGACTCTTGCTTTTAACCCAAACTTTGGGTAATTGTTCTGACAATTGTATGTATGGCTGAAGCCACAGATAATCAGTTTTGAAGTAAGATTTTGACACCTAGTTCACTCCATCACAAATAATTTTACCCCATGTTCTTCTGATTTTAAACAGGACAAGACCTCAATAGACTTGTAAAGCTGTCCTCTTTCTTTCAACCTCTGATTGTTGTTCATTTTCTCCCAAGTTTTTAGTGCTGTGGGGTTATTTGCTGTCACTTCTAAAAACAGCTGGACTTACCTGTCTTAGCCAGCTTTTCCCTTTATATGACTTCTAGCATGTGGTACTAAAAAACTACCTTTTCCTTCACTTTGAAATTTCTCAAACTTTAAGTAAAACTGATCTTATTTTGCATTATGGATATCAATCTCAAGGGAATAAATTATTCCAGGTTATGAATGACAGTCATTAATGAATGGATTTCATTAATGAAATGTCCCTTTCATCTTAAAGGGACATTTGCCAGTCAAATGTCAAAGCTTTCTCATCAGACATATTTTAAGGTAAATCTTCTTGCTGTTCTCAAATTATACAACATTTAGGATAATGACTAATATATATTTAGCACTTTGCAATGTGCAAAATTCTTTCATACATATAATCTCATTTTGTCTCGTGAGATATATATTATTATTATTTTAGTTTTCCAGGTGAAGCTATTAAGGATTAAAGCATTTCAGAATTTGTTCAAAGCAGAGAAAAGTTATATGTTCTGACTTTAGGTTCAATGCATTTAATACCTCATTGGTTACTAATATAAACCTATTTCATAACTTTGTATTTTAAAAGACAAGTGTAAATGGAAGTTTATTTAGTGGTAAGAACATGGACTTTGTTGGCAAACTAACTGGAGCACAAATTCTGCTGCTTTGCTGCTAATATGTCAATCTTTTTGAATTTCAATTTCCTATTCTACTGAATTGGAACCATAATGAAGATCTCTGTAAAACGCTTAGAGTGGTGTCTGACACACTTAGCATTCAATAACCATAATGCAGTTAAAAAATCGTTGTTATCTGTCTAGGGAAAGAGCATGGATACTGTCAGGAAATAGTGTTACAAATTCCACAAGAAATAAGTAATTCCTTCATTTTCTTTTATGTGACTTTTTAAAAAAATACTTGGACTTTTTAAAATGTCCAAGCCAAGAAGCTTATTAAAGGAAGAACAAGAGTAGTCTAGGAGATCTGCTTTTTTCTTTTTCTGGGCCCCATTATCATTTCTTTAATGTCTGAGTAAATTAGCCAGAGTAGTGATCAAGTTTCCTATTCATCTAGGCCTTCAAGTCTCCATTTGAAACACAGTTACTGAGCTCCTGTTTTACACCAATCATTATACCTTGAACTGGGATTATCAAAATATCAGAAGTTCAACCCTTGCCCTAGAAGAATTCACAGCCTAGGGGAGACATCATTCATTTATGCACCCACTCATACGTCAAATAATATGTCTCAATTCATTTGAGATGAAAGATAAAAGTCCCTTTGCCCTCAGGGAATTCACAATATTGTCATGAAGATAGACAAATATAAAGCTAGAATAGAATGCAGAGTAATAAACCTAAAGACAGACAGAAACCCATCAAAGAAATATTAAAGAAGGTAGGCCTAACTTATTTAGAGAAGTAAGGCAGAATGTAGGAAGGGAGGTATGGGACAGTTTCCTGGAACAGCTCAGGACAAATCTTAAGGATAAGTCAGAATTCGGTAGATGAAGAATAAACAGTGTCTTCCCATAGTAGCTGTTCAATGAATATAACAATGATGATTAACTGCCAATTAGTATTACATGCTGCTTCCATATCCTCTCCTTATTCTCTAAGTCCATAGCAGTCAGACTTTCACTCCCACCAGTGCAGTGAATTACTGTTTTCAAAGTTAACAAAAAACTCTCTACTTTGCCAAATCGAGTGGTCAATTTTCAGTTCTTATCATGTGTCCTATCTAGCATCTGACATGGTTCATCACTCCTTTTTCTGTAATACATATTTTTTCACTTGATTTCCAGGGGACCACACTTTCTTATTTCCATTTTCTTCAGCCTCCATTGATGACTCCTCCTTTTGCTCCAGACTTCTTAACATTTGAACAACTCAAGATTCAGCCCTTGGCCCTCTTTTCTGTATATATTTAATATCTTGGGGATCTCATGCAAATTTATGTCTTTAAGTGCTTTTAAATCTGATGATATTAAATTTATAACTTCAAACCTGAATTCTTGATTCATATATACAGCTGCCTACTCAGAGCATGTGTGAAAATGGGTCTCTCAGAATTGTTCCAACTTATGAGAGTATTTGTATTGTCTATGAATGCTTTATGGAAGACCTCCAATTTGATGGAGATCTCAATAATCAGGTAGAAAGGTCCTCGTCAGTCGAGATAGTAGTATAAGATATTCCAGGGTGACATTCCACACAGAATTTTTGAACAATTAGGAAAAACTGGCAGAGACATCTTCCTCAAAATTCTGGAAAACAGTGAAAAAGTTGCAGTAACTGGGTGAATGCTGAATCTAGAAAATGCAAGTGAATAAAAAATGGTAGGAGAATCTCATGGCATTCTTGTTTGCTCCTCTCCTACACCCTTCCTGGTGGCGTGTGGAGCAAGCCTGAACTCCCATTGTACATCCTGACCCTTTTCTGGAGGGAGCATAGAAACCCCTATGTACATACTGGGGTGCATGTATGCCAGTGCCAATCTATAGGGTTGTAGTCTGAAAAAATGATCAAGAACGCTAGTTTCTGGTTTCTCTGGTAGAACTTTCCCTGCAGACAGTTAAAGCAACATAAGAAACAATAAGTCACAACCATTTGGGACAAAAGATTACTGGATTTAAATTATGCAACAGAGCACCTTTGCAAGGGAGAAAGTCTATTTCCTATTAAGTAGAGAAGGCATTTGAATTCCTATCAGTAGGGGTGTTCCTCAGGCCACAATCAAGTATAAGTCCAGGATAAGACCTAAGCCCAGAAAAGACAGAGAAGTTACACTTCCTTTTTGCTTCAGGCTGATTTTGATAGAAGAGCTAAGCTCCGAAGGACAACACCAGCCAACACAAATTAAATTAAATTTCAAAAGGCTGTGAAAGGTATTTTTTCCTATTGGTTTGTTTGTTTTTGTTAGCTCTTGGCACTCAAGAAAATCTCTGTCATGTCACTATCTGGGTAAAAACTTAAGGAACAAAAAGCTTAGGGACTAAATCCAGAGTTAATGCATTACTATATTAAAGTGTACAGTGTGAAACAAAATATTGCAAAACAAAGAAACAGAAAATGATGACCCATCAGAAAGAACAATATAAATCTTCACAAACCACCAAATGGAGAACACCAAACTTTGGACATAATTAGAAAAAAAAATGCACTTCAACATATTCTAGGTGATAAATGAAGATAGGGAGAAAGAACTAAAGGATATCAGGAGGATGATGAATGAACATTATGGGAATCTCAATAAAATTACAGAAATTTTTAAGAAGGATCCAAAGAGATGTTGAATAAGTGGAAATCTTAAACAACCAATGAGTCAAAGAAGAAATCACATCGGGAAATGAGGTTAATGTAAATGAAAGTACAACATATCAAAATGTATGGAATGTAGAAAAGGCAGTTTTGGAAGAGAAATTTATAGCTCTAAATGGCTTACATTAAAAAAGAAGAAAGATCTCAAAGATCAAAGAAAGATGTAACCTCAAATCCAGAGGTTCTAGGAGAAGAGGAAACTAAACCCAAAATGAGAAGTAGGGAGGAAATAGCAAAGGTTAGAGCAGAGATAAATGAAATAGAGTAAAAAACAAACAAATAAACAAACAATAATGTAATAGCAGAGTGATCAACAAAAACAGGAGTTGGTTCTTTGAAAAGATCAATAAAATTGACAAATCTTTAGATAGACTGACAATGAAAAAAGGAGAGGACAGAAACATCTAAAACCAGAAATTAATGGGGGACAAATTACTATAGATCCCATAGAAATATAAAGGATTATAAGAGGATACTATGAACGATTTCATGCCAGCAAATTAGAAAACCTAGAGAGAATGGATAAATTCCTAGAAACACAAAAACACTGTACACTGACTCAAGAAGCGTGCCTAAAGGAGAAAAAGAGGGATAAGGACAGAAAAAAGCCACCAGAGAGTAAAGCATATTACATACAGAGAAACAAAGAGTATTGCAGATTTCCTGTTAGAATCTAAGCAAGTAAGAATAAATTTATGAAACATTTTTAGAGTACTCAGGTACTCAGGAAACATTTATTTTGCAACATAAAAGCTTTAATCCAGGGCAGCTGCCGTGTGGCTCAGCAGGCAGAGCTCCGACCTGCTGTGCTGGAGGTCTGGAGTTCGATCCCTGGTGCCTCCTGCCCATATGCAAATTAAAAAAAAAAAAGTTTTAATCCAACAAAACATCTTAAAAATTTAAGGCAAATTCAAAAGCTTTATTTGCTTTTAAATAAATTTAAATTATTTAGTTAAAAGCCAAACAAATGCTGAGAAAATTCATCATGAACACACTTGCACTACAAAAAAAGGTTAAAGAAATTTATTTTAGAAAAAAAGAAAATACCAGAAGGAAATTTTGATCTAAAAAAAAAGAAAGGAATAGAGAGCACAGGAAATGGTAAATATAGGAAAAATATAAAAGGCTTTTCTTTTTTTATTTTTTACAACTTCATAAAGCAAAAATAATATTGTTTAAAGCAAAAACGATAACAATATATTGTGGAGTTTTTAATACATGATGCAATAAAATTCGGCAATAGTGCAAGGGAGAAGTGGATAAATGAAGTTATATGGTTTGAAATTTCTTATACTATATACAAAGCTATGATAAATTAAAGATGTGTACTGTAAACATTAGAATAACAACTAAAAATTTAATAATGTAAAATAATATGCCATACAAACACTCATCAATAAAAAGTGAGTGACTATATTAAAATTTTAGAATAAGAAGTATTACAAAGGTATATAAAAACACTTCATGCTGATGGAAGGATCAATTCACCAAGAATATAAAAGAATACTAAATGCGTATGCGCCTAAAAATAGAGCCTCAAAATACATGATGAAAAAAATTAATAAAAATTATATTTTAAATTACATAACTGAAAGGATAAAAATATGCAGTTATAGTTGGAAATTCGAATCTTCCTCTCTCAGTAACTGATAGAATAAGTAGGCAAAAATATATAAGGACATAAGAAATATTAACCAACTTGTCCTAATTTGTTTTTCTAAAACACTCCACTTAGAAGCGCAATACTCATCATTTCCAAGTGCACATGGAATAGTCACGAAACATATTATCATCTGGGCTTTAAAAACAAATCTTTTAAATTTAAGAGGGTAGAAAACATATAAAAAATTCTCTGAGCACAATATAATTAAACTAGAACTAAATAACAGAAAGATGTCCGAAAATCACCAAATATTTTGAAATTAAATAGCATAATTTTAAAAATTCAGAGTCAAAAAAGTATTCATAGTGAGCTTGAAAAATAATTTGTGTTGAATGAAAATGAATTTGTGGGACAAAACTAAAATTATTGTTAGAGGAAAATTTATAATGCAATTTGTAATATGAAAAAGAAAGTTGAAATTAATGATCTAATATTCTATCTTTAGAAATTAGAAAGGGAAGAGGAAATTAAATCCAAATTAAGTGGAATAAAAAAAATAATAAAGATAAGAGAGAAAAATCAAGAAATAGAAGTTGTGATAGCAATAGAGAAAATTATGGAAACCAAAAGCTAGTTCTTAGAAGAGATTTTTAAAAATTGATAAAGAAGAAGTATTAAAAAACAAGAAAGACACAAATTATCAACATCTGGAATGAAAAAGGGGACATCACTAAAGATTATGCGGACATTTAAAGGGCAATGTAGAAATACTATAGACAGCTGTAAGTCAACCCAACAGTTGAACGGGCAAATTATTTGAAAGACACCAAGTATCAAAATGATTTCAATGAACCTCTTTTGTAGCTAGGGGTAAATACCTGAAACTGTTGAACTGTAATCTAATAGCCTTTATTCTTGAAGATGATTGAATAACTATAAAACTTTAAGGTATGAATGTGTGAGTGTGAAAACATTGTGATTGACATTCTCTTTAATCAGTGCAAGGACAGATGAGTAAGAAAAAAGGAGAAAAAAGAAATAGGCAAAGGAGGGCATAGTACTTATGTTTGGGTGTCAGCTTGGCCAGGTGATGGTGCCCAGTTGTTCTGTTCCTGTAAACTTAAATTATCAGCATGTGAAATTCATCTATGGCTAAGTACATCTATGGTTGGCTAATTACATCTATGGTAGGCTAAGGGGAATGCCTTCTACAATGTGTGAGACTTAAAAGGAGGAGTCAGAAGAGAAAGAAGGAACTCTTTACAGCCCAACACAACATGGCTCAGAGCTCAGAGTTGACTCAGACACAGACATTTGGAAATAGAGAAAGGAACTGTCCCAGGCAAAGTCATTTTAACCCAGATGCCTGGAGAGAAGACTAGCAGATATCATCGTGGGGCTTCTCATGTGACAGAGGAACTCAGATGACAAGCTATCTGCCTTTCCTCTGAAGAATTGTAAATTTGTAAGTAAATAAATCCCCTTTATAAAAGCCAGTCCATTTCTGGGGTATTGCATTCTGGCAACCTTAGCAAACTCAATAGCGGATATGGTGATGGGATGTTTTGGGTGTTCTTTTTTACTTTCATTTTATTTTTATTCTTGTTTTTATTGTTTTTGGAGTAATGAAAATGTTCAAAAATCAGGTTAATGATGAATGCACAGCTTTATGATAATATTGTGACCCACTGATTATATGTTTTAGGTAATTATATCTCAATAAAAAGTCATTGAAGAAAAAAATGATTTCAATGACTATACTTCAGATGATTTGTATGGTATGTGAATATATTTCAATAAAATTGCATTAAAAATGATTTCAAGAAGAATTTTCCCCACAAAGTTAAGCTGCTTTCCCTCCCCATCTCTGATCCCTGTATCAATGGGCAAGACTTCAAGGTTCTTTGCCATTCATCCATGCACTTGTGGTTTTCAGATTGCCTCCAGGCAGCAAATTAGTGCAATAGCAGGACTCCCCTTGTTTGAATAAACTCTCAGGAATAATAGTCTTGCCCTGCCTATTATTCAATGACTGGATTGTTGTTTCATAGATTTTGTTTCTTCACCACTTTTATTTAGCATGGTACAGTACCGGTGGTCTTAGTTTTATGTGTCAAGAAAAAAAATTAAAGGCATATACATTACAAAAGAATTAAACTTCACTTTCATACGGTATGGTTATTTATTTAGAAAATCCTAAGTAATCTGCAAATAAATGTGAGCTTAGCAAGTTTGTGAGAGAAAAGGTCAATGTAAAGGTCAACTGTGATCCTTCATACTATCAAGGAAGAATTGGAAATCGAAATTAAATAAACAATATCACTTACAATAACATCAGATAATAAGACATACTTAGCAATAAATTATCAAAATATTTATAAGACCTCTACACTAAAAACTACAAAACATTGCTGAGAGAAATTGAAGCCTTAAATAAATGGGAAGATGCATCACATTCATAGATTGGAAGACTCACCATTGTTAAAGTGTTATTTGTCCCCAAACAGAACTATGGATTCATTCAATCCAAATAAAAATCCAGGACACATTTTTCTGAGATATTATCAAACCAATTCTAACGTACATAAAAAAAATGCAAAGATTTTAAGACCTCTAAAACAATTTTGAAAGAGAAAGACAAAGATGGAAGATATATACTGTCTATTTTAATATAAAGTTTCAGTAATCCAGACATAGAAAGGAACATAGATTAATGAAATAAAAACTTCAGATATAAAACCATATATATATGGTCAATTAATTTTGACAAGCGTCTAATACAATTTAAAAGAGAAAGAACAGTTTTCTCAAGAAGTAATTCTGGAAAAAATTGGAATAATAGTAGGACAAAAAGTGAAACGTGAGCCTAACTTCGTACCCTGTACAGAATGCTTTAGCCTAAACGCATTTATATTACAGGTAAGTAGCTGTTACACCATAGGTGATTTCAGCTATTAGAATTGCTGAATCATTATAAGTCATGAGTTTCCCTCTTTGGGGGTACTCCCTTTTGTTCCTCTGGTCTATGTCAATATATAATGTGTTCAATATATTGTTAATACATAATAACTCTTGATATCTTGTAAGGTAAGTGTTCTCATTTCTTTTTTTTAAAGAATATTTTAGCTTTTCTAATTTTCCATACATTTATAAGTTCCACAAATAAAAACTGTGTATTTCTTTGGAATTTTATTGAAACTACACCTCTATTTGGGGAGATTTAGCTTCTTTATGGCAGTGAGGCATTCAGCCCATGAACATGTTAAATATCTCCATTTATTTAGGTCTTATTTTTTATTGTTTAAAAATGTTTTATTCTACACAAGATCTTGCATGTCGTTTTTAAGTTATGCCTGAATTTTAAGTGTTGATGGTATTAAAAGTGGGTTTTTTAAAAATTATATTTTCCAACTTTGTTACTGGTGTAAAGAAATATAATTGATCTTGACTGAATTTTGTATCCAGCAGCCTTTGTTAAACTTGCTGATTGATCCTAATAATTTACCTGAAAATGTTTTGGGTTTTCAATATAAATAATCATCTTCAAACTGTTGCATTAAAGTCGATAATTTATATTAATTGTTTTTCTCATGCTAAATCAGCATTGTATTCCTGGTATAAACCTAACTTGATCATAATTGCTTTTAGACATTGCAGTGTTTATAATGTTTACATTATGTTTATAAGATGTGCTAATAATTTTCCTTATTCGGATGAACATCTTTCAGATCGGCATTAAATTACACCAACCTCATAAAATGAGTTTAGAAACTTTTCTAATTTTCTCTTGTTTAAAATAATTTTATAAAATATGAATGATTTATCTCTCAAACATTTGGATAATTCACTGTAAAACCATCTGGACCTGGGGTTGTTTCTTTTTTTTTAGGGGGGAAATAAATTTTATCTTCTAATTCAGTTAGGCTTATAACTATGACCACTCAGGCTTTTTTACTACTTCCTGAGGAAACTTTTTGTTAACTCATAATTTGTCTGTTCCATCTATATTTTTGAAAAAAATGGCATGATGTGTTTTATAATATCCTTTTAATTTCTGCAGCATCTGTAATTGTGCCCACTTTTCATTCTTGATACTGCTTATTAGTGCTTTTTTTCCCTAATAAATCTTGCAAACTTTTTGCTAACTTAGTCATTTTGAAGAACTAGCTTTTGGCTGTTTTATATTCTTATTGTATTTTAATTCCTTTTAATTATTATTTACTCTTATACTTACCCTCCAGTTATATATATTTCTGTTTGATGTGAGTTTTTTTTTCTCCCTTTTCCGAATTTTTACATTGAGTATTTACTGCATCAATATTCTGCTTTTCTTTTCTCATCTGTAAATTTGAAACCATCTATTTCCCTCCATACACTCCTTCAGTTTTGCAGTAAGTTCAAGATGTTACAAAAAAATCCCTTTCCTTTAGCTTGGGTATGTGTAGTGTGCTTACATTACCAAAATTTTTTATAGATAATTTTTCTTTTTTGCTGATCTCACATTTTTTTATTCACCATGTTTTCCTTTTTCTAAATTCCTTTTGAAAATAATATTGGTCAAACTTATTCTAGAAAGGCAGAACATTCATCATGTGTTTAGGTTCTTTATTTAAACTGCATGGAGAGGAATTATCTCATTATAGTTCAAAGGTAGAGGCTAAAAGCACACATATTCTTATGTTTGAACCAACAGTCATGTATACAAGTCAAATTCCACAACTACAGATTCCAGTACCATTACCATTCAAAAGTATCTGGTATTACTTCAAATGGACTATTGTGAGGTTTTTAAAAAGCATACATGAGAAGGCACCTTACTTAAAAGTAGAAACTTAATAAATGTTAACTTTATCCGAGCTTAATCCAATAAAAGAATAATAGCTGATATTTACTTAGAATGTAGTATGTGCTAAGACTTTTCTAAGAGCTTTACCTATGATCTAAGGGCTTTGCATAGGATCATGTTTCATTGATACTAAGACAAACATTTGTTCAATTAATTATTTTTATCTCTATAATTGCATTGGTCCTTTATAGTTAGTCAATGGGCATTATTTAATTGGCAGCATTGTTTCTACATTAGTGCATAAAAATAGTGTACCTTATGATCAGTGGCATTTTAGATTTAATGATATTTAGTTACATTATCCCAATTTTATAGAAGAAATCCTCTCTGTAATTTACTTTTCTTTTGTAATCAAGAAACCTGTTGGTATAACCAACAAAGGATCTGCTTTTTCTCATCTTCAGCTCTTCATCCTAAACCTCCATAGAGTCTTAGACTCATTCTTCCTGCCATTTGGAAACTCTCCTTGATAATAATCATGCTAATAAAACTGCACCTTTTCCAAATTGTTATATAATACCAGTGTGATGAGGAGTCATATAGCGAATGGTGATTGAAATCTTGAAACAATAGAAATAACAGAATGCAAGTTCTATAAGGGCAGGGATTTTTGTTTGTTTTGTTCAGTGATAAGAAGGAACTTGATAAATATTTATTGAGTGATTAAATGAATGAAGGTGTCAGATGGACTAAATATGTAGCAGTGTTCTAGAATCATTCAGGGGAGTAGCACATAGTAGCACATAGCCCTTCATGCCTCACTTTTTGGGGACATCATTGTAACAGTTCTCAATTTAATTATGTGTCTTCAAAGTTATAACCCTTAGTTTCCTATAAAATTGCTGCAATGCCCTATTTTTAGGAATTAAACTAATAATTTAATAAAAATAGGAATAACATTCAGAATGGTTTAAAATAAAATTCCTGGCACTTAGAGGAAACATTAAGTTATCAGAAAAAAATCACATGTATAGCATTTTATTCCCCAATGAATCCAAGTAAATGAGAAGATAAATCTTTGAAAATGAATCTGTCAGGAAAAAAGATCATCACATCTAATTACAGAATGGAATAAGCCAGCAACAACACAAATAACAGGTCAGAGAAGCAAGTTAGAGATGTCAAGTTTATAACCATCTAAGCAGACCTAGGTCCTTTCTCTCCTGTGCTTCCTTTTTTCCCACAGCTCGGCTTCTTCTGAATTACTTCCTTGCTCCATCACCCCATCAATAATGAAGTTTTCCAGAGTCCCATCTTTGCCATAGACTGATTAAAATGCATAGCTTCAATTACTGCTCATTCTGGAAACTCTCACATCTACATCTCCAGCTCAGAACACTCATCCAAATCCCAGACTCTGATTTATCTAGTTCCTGGACCCTTCTACCTGTATTTCTCAGTTACTTGGAATTCAACATGTCCACAACTGAAGTCATAAAGAGCAAAGATTTCATGCTTTATGGCCAAGCAATCTTCACCTCTTAGTTTTGCAGATGCCGCTTTGTTAATTTGATCTTCTAATTTCAGATTTCTCTTCCATAAAATGGCAATAAATGCACAGGGTTAGTTCTGGGATATCGTTAAATAATGTATCCAATACCTCTAAGGGAAGTCCAACACGTAGTAGACACATACTAACATTGGCTACTGGCTTGGCACTCCATCAAAATGAGCAAAGCATTCTCCTCATTTTAGAGGCAGCACAATGAAGTCAGTTATCAGAGGCCAGAATTGGAGGGTGATCCATACAATCCTCTCATCTCTCTCCCTCTTGCCACTTCCCATGGGGGTAGATCCTCTTTTCTGAATAGGTTCTGAAGCATGGTTCTCTCTTTTCGCCCAATCTCCCAACAAAGTCTCAAACTTCCCTTAAATCAATTCCTTTTCTAATCTGTCCTCCCCAGGACAAGCAGCTGAGAAAACCCATAATGAGTCTCTCCTGGGACTTCATTTCCCCAACAGCCTGCAGAGTGGAGACCAAGTTCCTCACGCAGCTAATGGGGCTTTGCATCATCTCACCATCTACCTTGCTGCCTGCGATTGCCCACCACTCCCCACTGTGCACCCGTGCTGCAGCATCTTTTACAGTGTCAGGGGTGCCTGGCCCGCACTCCTAATTGTGCACCTCTGCACATGCTCTCCCCTCTTTCTGAAATGCCCTTTTGTTTTTGTCTTCCTGGGGAAGCTCACTCATTTTGTAACACATGCCTTGGGTGTCACCTTCTTTAAGAACTTTCCTTGACTGACATGGATAAAGATGGTCCAAACGGTATCAGAGCTTTAAAACTGGAGTGTAAAACTTGGATGGTGTGAGGAGGAAAAGCTGAAGCCATTTCGCTCTATTTGAAGCTGTGAGCTGGTCCGTCGTCAATCATGAAACTGTGGTTGTTTCTTTGACTCTTGCTGCAGCATTAAAAATCCAGTTCTGTTGATGCTTTTATAGTCTCCCTGACACCTTTCTGATGCTTACCTCAAGCCCATGCTGCTTCCTTCTCTGCCCATGAGCTCTTCTTTCTTTCTTTTTTTAAATTGACAAACCAAAACAACATACAAACATGAACATTCTTAACATACAAACATTCCAGATATGGTGTACAATCAATGGCTCACAGTATCATCACATAGTTGTATATTTATCACCATGATCATTTCTTAAAACATTTGCATCACTCCAGAAAAAGAAATAAAGAAAAAAGAAAAAACTCATACATACCATATCCCTTGCCCTTCCCTCTCATTGGCCACTAGTATTTCTATCTACCCAATATATTTCAACCTTTGTTCTCCCTATTTTATTCCCATACCCTTTACCACTCCCTTTCATTGATCACTAATATTTCAATCTACTCAATTTATTTTAACATTTGTTCCCCTTATTATTTATTTATTTTTAATCCATATATTTTACTCATCTGCCCATACATAGATAAAAAGGAACTATCAGATATGAGGTTTTCACAATCACACAGTCCCATTGTGAAAGCTATATCATTACACATTCATCTTCAAAAAACATGAGCCCTTATTTCTTGCTTTTCATTTTCTTGTTCTAATTTGGCTGATTGGAAATTAGTAAAATTATCAACGTAGGATGATTCCAGCTATTTACAATAATCGTCTTTTCTGGGGAAATCTGTAGAGAGAAAAATAGTAAAACTTCGGATCTTTCTATATAAATAAGTTAGCTTGGAGAGCAGCAGGTGTTAAAATATAAAAGTGATATTTAGAACATAATGCAAGAAATAGTCAAATGAAAGTCATTCTAATGATGGTGTTTTTTCACCTGGAGTTTAATGTCCAATTCTGAGTTAGAGAAAATGCAGGTCTGATATTGGAGTGAAAAGGGGGGTCTGAGTGTACGCATCAGAAAATAAGCTTTTCAAGTCACTACCTCCAGTAATTAGCTGAAGGACTTGAGCATTTTTATGAAGTGGAAAAATAATAAGTGGCTTGCCTACCTCACAAGAACATTGCAATATTGTAAACAAACATTTGAAGGTTAAAACACCACAGACTAATATAAGTTGTGTTTTTAAAAAAAGATGTCTTGTCTTCCTGTAAAGAGTTATAACATCTTGGGCAGTGCAGGGGTTGCTCAGTGGTAGAGTTAACGCTGCCAGGTGGGAGACCGGCAGTTGCTTCCTGGAGCCTGCACATGCCAAAAATAGAAAGAAAGAAAGAAAGAAAAAATTACAACATCTTAACAAAGTTTATCATTAATAGGCAAAAGAAGTTCATTTATTTCCATGGTTTAGAATATATGACTTAAATGTATTTCTCGTCATTTTTAAATTAAATTATGTTGGGCAAACAGAATGGAAATATGCAGTGTACCAGGGGTTTGACTCATTGAACCAAAAACCTCAGGTTCCTGCATCTATCTGCTCTTCAGCCTTTGGCTTTTTAGTTTCAACAAATCTCTTCCTTAGCTATAATTATAAAAAGTGACTCGGGTATGAAAAAGAGAGGTTTGTGATATTTTTAAAAGCCATCCACAAAGTGACTTGGAGATTGTAAATGGTGTGTGAGAACTGAGTCACCACGCTCACAAGGAAACACGCAGTTGCTCTTGTTTGTAAAAGATGACACTTCTGGAAGTGTTATTTCCTCTGCTGCCATAATCAGCCTGCCTTACACTTGACCTCTGCAGTGGTGACGGCTGTGTCATAACATCCACACCCTCTGGTCTGTGACCCTGGAGCTCTGTGGCATACTGTGTGAGACAGCTGGCTGAAGATAGAGGGCTGGTGTTGGTCATTGGCAAAGAATTCTCCAGCCCACCAATAGCAGCTCTGCAGCTGTTCTGCAGCCACATACCTGGCATATCTACGTCACCATGGCAACTGCTAGGCAGTCTCTGCTCACCCCATGGTTGTAATTTCGGCTTGGCTGCCTTGAACAAACCCAACCCACAGACAGCTGAGGGTGGTTGTCCAGATGTGGAAGGACAGCCTCAAGAAAAAATAAGAGTAACAGATATTAAATGAAGAGAAGAATTTAGGAGAAGCACCCAATCTGGGGAAGGAAAAGCGAAGCAAAGTTTGGTGAAAAGAGAAGGAGATTCCATTTCAAATCAACTTTCCTGTACTAACTGAAACGTTTTACACTTATTACTTGAAGATGAGACTTCATTTTATATTGTGTTTAAATATGATGTGTTGAAGTAAAGCATGAGTATATTGAAACAGAGCATGGTTGAGTTTGGTGTTTCCAGCTGCCAGGGACTTTGGGTAAGTCACTTAACTTCTCTGAGCCTCAGGCTCCTCATTCAAGATGCCAGGGACAATAAAGACCCCTAGGAGAAGTGCTGTAAGAATTCTAGGGAGCACACACAAGAAGCACTGAGCACATGGCAGCCATCCACTGCTACCCAAATAGAGTACAGTAAATCAGAGCATACCCTCTTTTCTGGCTCATGTTTGACTTTCCTGATAAACTTGGTCAGTGGATGAAATGGGGGATGCTCTGTAAAGCTTATCACATTTATGTTAAATTTCATGCTATTAAATCTGATTGATATTGGATGATGCTTTATTTATTTCAGCACTGATTCATTTTCATCAGCACATGCCAAACCTATGAGTCTGTGTATAGACCAGGAATTACATTTTTAAACCTCTATTCTTTGAGAAACAGAAAAGAAGGCATACATTTGTCAATGAGAGTATAAAAGGTGAGCCATTATTTCACATAATTCACTGTTTTTAGGACAAGAACAGATTTTCCTTTGGGATCAAAGTCATGGTGCTTTTGTTACATAGATCTATTAATTTAAAACATATTTTGTGTTTTATATTTTAAGCTCAATAAATTTCTCTCTGCTAAACCTGTGGGTATTGATGGTCAATTCAGCACTTTATAGACCCATCCTATTGGGTGGTACTTTTGTTACAAACAGCATTGTTATACTTGTACTATTAATTATAGTTCATGGTTTATCTTAGGGCTCACTGTTTGTGTTGCCTGGTACTATGATGTTTTTCTTTGAAAATTTCCTCTTTTAACCATATCATTATAATTCAATGCTGTTAGATAGATTCACAATGTTGTGATACCATCACCACCATTCAACACCAAAATTTTTCCATCACCCTAAATAGAAACTCCGTACAATTTAAGCATTGACTACACATGCCCCAACTCCACCCTGGCCCCTCGTAACCTATATTCTAGATTCTGACTTTATGAATTTGCTTGTTCTAATTGTTTCATATCAATGAGATCTTATAACATCTGTCATTTTTTGTCTGCTTTATTTCATTAACATGATGTCCTCAAGGTTCTTTCATGTTGTCAGATTATCAGAACTTCATTCTTTTTATATTTGAATAATACTCATGGTATGTACATACCATATTTTGTTTTTCCATTCATTGGTTGATGGATATTTGGGTTGTTCATTATGTGGCAATTTTAAATGATGCCACTATGAGCATTGGTGTGCAAATACCTGTTTGAGTCCGTGCTTTCAATTCTTTTTGGGAATATACCTAGAAGTGAGATGCTGACTCATAGGATAATTCTCTATTTAACTTTTTAGGGAACTGCTGAACTGTTTTTCACAGTGTCTGTACCATTTTACATTCTCACCAAAAGCGAATGTGTGTTCTTTTTTCTCTATTTCATTTCCAGCATTTGTAATTATCTGTGTGTGTGTTTTAATATTAGCCATTCTAGTGAGTGTGAAATGTTGTTTTGATTTGCATGTCTACCCTTTCTAATCTTATCCTCAATATAACCCATCTGAATTAGTTGCCTGCCTTCCCCTCTTTCCCCTCAACCCTGTCTAATTCTACTTGGTTTCTTTGACTCATTCATGGATGATTAAACCTTCATAGCATTGTCAAGTACTATCCTGAATAATTCATTTATATCAAAAACTCATGCCTTTTTAGCAGTACTGGTATTACTGTTTCCACTTCACAGATGAGGTAACTAAGGCTTGGAGAGCTTATGTAAGGCCAAACATTTTTATGTGCCAGAGTCAAGATCCATATCTGGTTTATCTGTAGCCAAACCTTAGATGTTGTTCTGTCAGGATGTCAGTTATTGCTTTCTTGTGTCTTCTAACTTTTCCTTCCAAATGTGCTCATGTGCAAGCTCTACCACTTCCAAAAGAACTACAAGCCCTTGACAAGCAAGTTCTATGACTCTTCATCTTTTATTACTTGTCAAAGATTAGTACAATATTTTGTTCATAGTATATATTTGCCGGATGATTATTGAATGAAATAGAGAAAATTTTTAAAATAAAAATATACCAAAGTTAGTCCTTTGCTTGAAATTTATTAATACTGAATTGCAACCAAGAAATATTTAGGTATAATTAACTAGATATAAATAATTAGGTATAAATCCATAGGTAGGTAGATAGATGGATAGATGGATAGATAGATGGATAGATAGACCAACACACACAACACATGCACACACATATATCATAGGAATAAGATAGTGAAAAGGAGCACAAGGCCTGGGGAAATTGAACCAAGAGGACAGGTTATTTCAGAACTGTAAACAAAAGACTTAAGTTAGAATTTGGGATACTGAAAAGTAGACTTTTCATAGTGGTGTAGGGGAATGATCACTGCTTTTGGAGATAGAGCATCCCATATGTGTTTCTTAATGTTTGGGTGTTTCAGTTTATCTCCCAAGTCTAAATTTCTTTTTCTGTTATTGGGGGCATAAATAGTACCTATTTCATATGATTTCTTTGGAAATGAAATAAAATAATAGTGGGAAATGTATAGAGAGTAAATGTTAGCAAAAGAAAAGTTAACATTCCTAGCATGGGGCCTGGCACACATTCATACATTCATTCAAGAAGTATTTGTTGTACTATGCTCTTCCTGGGTACTTAGTAAATGGTCAAATTATCTTTATTTTAATACATCTTTGTATGGGGCTGGATTATAATCCTTCAATTGGGAGGAAGCAAATACTGACAGTGACTTGATGTATTTTGTCAGAAGAATGAAATAAACTGTGATGAAAGGTAATTTTTTTAACTTGCTTTATTGTATAGTATAATATATTTACAAAGCAAAGAAATAAAAAAGCAATAGTTTTCAAAGCACTCTTCAATGAGTAGTTACAGGACAGATCTCAGAGTTTGTCATGGCCTACCATATGATCCTCTCATATTTTTCCTTCTAGGTGCTCCAGAATATAGAGGCTAGGGGGCTTAAATATTTTTTTATCATCACAATAGACTTTTTTTCCTTCTTTTTTGTGAAACATAACATATATACAAAAAAGCTATACATTTCGAAGCACAGCACCACAATTAGTTGTAGAACATATTCAGAGTTTGACATGGGTTACAATTTCACAATTTTAGATTTTTACTTCTAGCTGCTCTAAAATACTGGAGACTAAAGGAGATATCAACTTAATGATTCAGCATTCATATTCATTTGTTAAATCCTATCTCCTCTGTATAACTCCACCATCACCTTTGATCTTTCCATCCCTCTCTTTAGGGGTGTTTGGGCTATGGCAATTCTAAATTTTTCATATTGGAAGTGTCTGTCACTAATATGGGGTAGCGAGATGGAACTATCTGATGTTCTGGAGAGGCTGGGCTAGGTTTCAGGACCTATCTGGACCAAGGATCCATTTGGAGGTTGTGGATTTCTGGAAAATTACTCTAGTGCATGGAATCCTTGTGGAATCTTATATATTGGCCTAGGTGTTCTTTAGGATTGGCTGGATGACAGGTAATTTTGTCATGATTTTAAACATGTTTCTTCTTCATTAAAAAATGAAGCTATGCTCCAGTTTATGAATACATGTTTCTCACTGAATTCTTTGATTAATTGACAGGAAAAAGAATAATATTAAATCATTCATAAAAATTCTCATCTTTTATGCCTCCAGCTTTAAAAAACCTATATAGATGGCAGAGGCCTCAAGATGTCATCTGGGATAACTTCATGAATGGGCAAATAAACCAGCGATGAAGATCATATATATATATTTCTTATTAACAAGTCATCATGTAGCTGAATTTAGTGATCAGATCTCATCTCACATTGAAGCATCCATGCATTCTTTGATTTTTCACTGACAAAGAATTGAAATTCAAGCCCGCAATGGACCCTCTGAATGAGAAAAGTACTGTTTTAAATAACATCTAAGACAGCATTTTGCTATGTGCAAATTTCCTAAATGCCCTCTAAATCATTATTAATAGAATGTCAATATATTAAAAGCAAATTAATTTTATAGCTAGAGACACTCTCAGCCAGATAGTTTAAATGACTTTCTCAAAGTCACACTTCTTGTTAATGTCTGGGAAAAAAAAGCAAAATGTAGATCTCCTCTCAGTTATATGTCACTTGCCTCCATGGTTTAATTTATTGAACCCTCTTAATCATTCAGATTTTTCTGTTTTTAATTTTTTTCAAAATGATAACCTATATTTACATATCAAAATAGCATAGAAGTTTTCATGACCAGTATGAGTCTCCTGGCCACCCCTTCCTACTTCTAATTTTGTCCCTCAGGAGTTTTGCTTTTACTTCTGCTACAAGTTTCATCCAGCATTTCAAATGCTCACGTTTCTTCTTCGTGGTTTCTTGGTATGAAAGATTGGAACGTAACTTACCAATACTACTTGGCCCTCCTATTTTCTCTCAACATTTCGTATATATGATAATTGTTATTGGTTGCCTTTAAGTTTAAATTATATGTAAATTTATTTTTCTCATTTCATCAATATTTGACAATGTTTTTGACTCCCCATTTAAAGGCACTGATATTGTGGGTCCATGCCTTTTCCCAATTCTCCTCCTACATTCTAGGTCTTACTTTCTGTCAGATACACATTTAAATTATCAATGCTTTTGCTAGTTGCATGCAATTCTCCCTATTTACTGACTGTAAGTTTTGAAAACCAATAAACTGCATTAACATTGTATGGCTTTGTAAATACTGATCAATGTGAGGTAAGAAATGTCCAAGGCTTATATTTTCTATTTTAATGGACTACTGTCAAGATACCTTAAACCACTTAAATGATTGTCTGAAATCAAGATTGCATAAGGGGCTGCCATATTTAGTTTTCTTCATAATTGAGCTACTGACTCTATGCAGAATTTTATTTTCCTTAGAGTTTCCGTTGCTTTTTGTAATACCCTCAGAATTTTTCAACCCTTAAAACTTTTTGTTCTAATGAGTTCCTTTTTGACTTCCAGACCTACCTCTTAGAATCTACCTATTTTCCTGTTTCAGAAGGGTGTGGATATCCACCAGACTAGCCTACTTGTTGACATCTGAGAATTGTCTTTTCTGATTTCCACTACTTCCAGTATGTCCTTCTTCAGTTTCTCACTTTCTTGGGTTTCTCTCTCATTTTACCAAAGTTACTCTTAAGAACTCTCTAAAAATGGATGTGTGCAAGGTAAATTTTCTGCATGTGCATATCTGTAAATCTCTTGTTTTTGTTCTCATATGTGATTAGTATTTTGATGTTGTATTAGTCAGGGTCCTGTAGGGAAACAGAGCCAACAGAAGGTATCTGTAAACATTACAAGATTTTATGAAAATGTCTCACACAACTGGAGGGATGCATCAGGCCAAATTCCAAAGGGTAGGCTGCAAGCTGAGAACTCTGGTGTAGGTTTTTTGATGAATTTCCCAGGAGAAGGTGGCTGGCTGAAACAGAGATGGCAATTCTCTCTTCTGACTGCTAAAGTCATCACTTCTCCTTTTAAAAGCTTTCAACTGACTGGATTAAATGACTTTCATTGCTGAAGACACTCTCCTTCATTGATTGCAGATGTAATCAGTCAAAGATGCAATCAACTTACTGATGGTTTAAGCCTTCAAAATGTCCTCACAGTAACAGGTCAGTGCTTGCTTGACCAGACAACTGGGCCAAGATGACACCTGAACCTAACCATCACAGATGGGCATAAATTCTATGTTGCAAATCATTTTCCCATAATATTTCAAAGAGATTATTTCTTTGTCTTTTATTATCTTTTACTGTTAATAAGAAATATAAGGTCTTTATTATTCTTATTTCTTTGCAGGTGACTTTGTTACTTTGCTCTGGAAAGTCTTAGAATCTTTTTATGTGAGTTTGCTGAACTGTTGGTGGAAACTTTCATTTGAAGACTTTTCAGATCTGAGATAGTTTCTTCTATTTATTCTGTTAGTTATTTTACCTCTTCCTTTCCATTTTCTTTATTTTTTTTTCTGGAAACCTTATCAGTTTGATATTGGACCCCTTGCACTGATGTTCTCTGAGTGCTCTTTTCATATTTTAAGTTCCTCCCAAGGTCTAGGGGATTTCTTTCTTTTCTAATTTATTTTATTGCAAACTGAAAATATATCACAAGTAATGGGCTTACTATGTAAAGTCAGCTTCTTTCTGGCTTTGTTTTTTCCATAGCCTTCTGTCTTCTGTTTTGTAGGTTTCTGCAGCACAGAGTCCTTTTGTGTTGCTAATTTTTTTAGTTTATTAAGTAAATTTTTCTCATTTTTTAATAAATTTATTTTAATTCCCTAAATTACCCATTTCCTCTGGGACCAGTTTTCTGTTCATACATCTTCATCTTTCTCTTTCTTGATTTTTTGGTATCTGAATTCACCTGTTGTGATAGATGGAGTTTTTTAAAAATTGACTGCCAAGAGTATATGCCTTAATTTCCAAAATCTGTCAATATGTCACTCCCTTGATTATATTATATTATATGGTACAGATGGCTTTAAAATAAGAAAAGTATCTGAATGGTGTTAATCTAATCACAGGAGCTCTTTGAAAGCAAAAAGTCTTCTCTGGATGGTGACAGAAGAGGAATTTGGATAGATTATAAGCCTGAGAAGGATTTAGTTCATCATTGCTGTCTTTAAAGATGGAAAGGGCCATATGCCAAGGAATGTAGGCTGCCTCTAGAAGCTAATAACTGTCTCTGTAGGATGGAACTCTCCATCCTACAACAGCAAGATTCTGCCAACTATATTAAAAAGTTTGGAAGTGGATTCCTCCCCTGACCCTCCAGATAAGAGTCTTGTATAGCCAACACCCTGATTTTGGATCTGTGGACCATAAACTAAGAATCCAGCAGAGTAGTCCTGGATTTCTGATCCACAGAATTGGGAACTAATAAATGGGTGTTGTTTTAAGCCACCATATTTGTGGCTATTTGTTACGCAGCAATAAGAAATAAACATGCATGTGATTCATGTTTGCCTTCTCATATTCAAGAAAGAAGATTCTCCTACTATTGAAGAACATCAATTAATCATAGCCCTCTTCTAAGTGCCATCCCAATTGGGAACTTTAGGATGGTTAAACATTTACAGTAGCAAGCTTCAGTTTATTGAGAGTGGGCTTGAGAATGGCTATCACACAGTGCCCTTGTTTTCCATATTACCAACCTTAGTCTCTTTCAGAAAGTTTCTAAGTCTATTCTAAGTTACAAGTCTATTCATTGTACTTAAGGCAGATTACCTACATGGAAGGTTATTGAAGTAGGTTGGGTGTGACCAGTGGTGTGATGATTTGTTGGAATGCTATCAAGTAATACCCCGGTTTCCAGTCCTAGTTATAAATACCATCCTCTTTCCTATGTAAAGATTCTGAGCCCAAGAGTTAGATTGCCTTCCTCTGAATTCCAACAATAGATTGCTTTCCTCATTTTCCAAGCCTCTGAGCCACGTAGTTCTTGGCTTTTTTCATCTTGCTATCCTTTCTCCTCTGCTTCAGAAATATGTGGAAATCTCTCTTCTGTTCTTGACTACTGTGCCGGTATAAAAGTATAATGAACCTTAGAAAAGTCATGTTTTCAATCCTTATTCAATCTTTCAATCCTGATTTAATCATGCAGGGCACCAGAAACTTCTCATTAGATTATCTCCATGGAAAGGTGACATGCTCAATTGTGGGTGTGATCTTTTGATTAGATGGAGATGCGACTTCACCCATTCCAGGTACATGTTGATTAGTTTACTGGAATCCCTTAGAGGAGAAAATATTTTGGAGACAGCCGGAAATTAGAGAAGCCTCAGAGCTGACAGAAACTTCACAGCAGAGCTGACACAGATGCAGACACGTGGAGAAGAGAGACACGGCTTTTTGTATATGCTTGGAGCCTACCAGCCATCACCATGAGATGTTAAGCAAGCCAGAAGATGGAGAGAGCCAAGGGTAGAGAGATGAGAGATGAGAGCCAGTCCTAGAGAAGTAAAATGAGAACCCTCACAGGAACAGAGGCTAAAAGCAACAGAGCCCAGGGCAAGGAATCAGCAGATGCCAGCCACTTGACTATCCAACTGACAGAGCTGTTCTTGACCCACTGGCCTTGTTTCTTTTTTTTTTGAATTAAAAAAATTTTATTTATTTAGGAAAGTAAGAAGGTACCAACATTATTTCAGTCCTACCAATCAAGTTTTCTCTCTCTTTTTCTATTTTTGTTTGTTTAACTTATTTATTTATTTTTAATATGTTATTGATAAACAATGTACAACACAAACATTCTTAACATACAAACATTTTGTATATGGTGTACAATCAATGGCTCACAGTATCATCACATAGTTGTATATTCATTACCATGACCGTTTTTTAGAACATTTGCATCACTTCAGGAAAAGAAATAAAAAGAAAAAACTCATACATACCATACCCCTTACCCCTCCCTCTTATTGACCACTAGTATTTCCATCTACCCAATATATTCTAACCTTTGTTCCCCCTATTTTTTTTCGATACCACTTACCATTCCCTTTCATTGATCACTAGTATTTCAATCTACTCAATTTGTTTTAACATTTGTTCCCCTATTATTTATTTATTTTAATCCATATATTTTACTCATCTGTCCATACCATAGGAAAAATGAGCATCAGACACAACGTTTTCATAATCACATAATCACATTGCAAAAGCTATATAATTATACATTCATCTTCAAGAAACCTGGCTACTGGAACACAGCTCTACAGTTTCAGGCACTTCCTTCTAGCCTCTCTTATACACCTTAAACTAAAAAGGGGATATTTGTATAACACATAAGAGTAACCTCCAGGATAACCTCTTGACTCTGTTGGAAATCTCTCAGCCACTGACACTTTATTTTGTCTCATTTCTCTCTTTCCCCTTTCGGTTGAAAAGATTTTCTCAATCCCTTGATACTGAGTCCCAGCTTATTCTAGGATTTCCGCCCCATGTTGCCAGGGACCACTGGCCTTTCTTGAGTGAAGATAACCTCTTGTTGGTGCCTTAATTTGGACACCTTCACTTCCTTAGAACTGCAAACTTGTAACTTATTAAATTCCCCTTTATAAAAGCCGTTCCAGTTCTGGTCTACTGCATTCCGGCAGCTTTCAAACTAGAACAGCTACGTTGACACATAACTCCACTCTCTTTTGGACTTCTATGTTGTTGTTTCAGTGGAGGTCTTTGGAGCGTTGGAGAACAAATGTGTAGGTTTAATCCTCAATCCTGAACTGGAACCTCCTTATCATTGCATTTAAGGAACTGATTCTCAAACTGATAGCTTCCACAGTCATTCTGTCTTTGTTCTCTTTGCTGGCATTTGCACGAAGGCAATTCCTTAAGACAGAAAGGGCAGTTTTCTTTTTATGCCTGGTAAAATGAAGATAGACTTTGCCAAAGAATAGTAATTAGGTAAGACCTCAAATGGACTTTTTTTAACTTTTTAATGGTATAACAACATATATGCAAAGCAAAGAAAGAAAAATGCAATAGTTTTCAAAGCACTCTTCAACAAGCAGTTACAGGACAGATCCCAGAGTTTGTCATGGGCTACCATACGATCCTCTCTGGGTTCCACAATTTTAGGATTTTACTTCTAGCTGCTCTAAGTTACTGGAGACTAAAAGAGATATCAATTTACTGATTCAGCGATAATATTTATTTGTTAAATCCTATCTTCTCTGTATGACTTCACCATCACCTTTGGTCTCTCTATCCCTCTCTTTAGGGGTGTTTGAGCTACGGCCTTTTTAACTTTTTCATGTTGGGAGGATCTGTCAATAATATGGGGTAGACAGATGGAACTATCTGATGTTCTGAAGAGGCTGGGCCTCTAGGTTTCAGGACTTATCTGGTCCAAGGACCCATCTGGAGATTGTAGGTTTCTGGAAAGTTACTCTAGTGCATAGAACACTTGTGGAATCTTATATATTACCCTAGGTGTTCTTTAGGATTGGCTGGAATGGTCTTGGTTGGGGTTTGGCAAGTTTTGATAGGTAGCAATGTCTAACTGCAGTTTGCATAAGAGCAACCTTCAGAGTAGCCTCTCAACTCTGTTTGAGCCCTCTCTGCCACTGATACTTTATTAGTTACACTTCATTTCCCCCTGTCGATCAGGATGGAATTGTTGATTCCACAGTGCCAGGGCTAAACTTATTCCTGGGAGTCCTCTCCCTTAAAAGCCAAATTTATATCTGCATGTTATCTTAAGCGGTTGTTTGACATATTGGAGTGAGCAAAATTTTGTATAACATGCTAGCTCTTCCATGTAACTCTAAGTAATTTACTCAACCACTTAGAGCCCACACTCAAGTCAATAAAAATAAACTTCCTGATTTGACACAACTACTGTAAGGAAATACCACAAAGTGCATGAATCTACAAGGATTCATGTATACACTCTGCTGGGCAACGGGTATAAAATGTATAACAACACAGTGCTTATTTTTCTCTAAGGAGATATATCCTAGAGGTGAAGAAAAATAAGGAAATAGATTCATTACATTGTTACCTTCTCCCATACCACCTATTCCAGCTTTATTACCTTTGGTGATGCAACTTTGGCCAAGGTGAGATCCATTGGTTGAGGTGAAGTGAGGTAGAGAAGGATTCATGTCGAGTATATGGAGATGGTACAAGGAAAAGTAAGAGATGAAGATAAGGAGAGTGGATTGAGAGACTCTGAAATCCCTAATTTAGAATAATTCTCAAAGAAAAGCTGAGTGCATTACTGAAGAAATAAGACATTCTTTACAAGAAAGTATTTAAATGTAAAAGATTCCTAAAAGTATGAGGGATTAGATTAAAAAAACTTAAAACTTTTAAGTTCTAGCATTAGATATGTTATTATTTACTACGCCTTTGAGAACCTGACTTAGACACAGGGTCTATTTCTATCATAAGAATTAGAAGTTAAATTTTTCTCCCAGTTCTAATATTTCTATACTTAAAAACACTTAAAAGAGTATGACATTTTCTGTTTTATGGAATGATAAGTGAGGTATATATCTTAGGTGAATAGTTACTAGATATATTGAGAAAATATCATGTAAGGTTAAAATTAGATAAAAGGCCAAGAAATGTTAAAACATCCAATTTTAGAAAGGCAAGCCTAAAAGTAGATAGAAATCTTATAACTCAGAACAAATCGAGCTCAAATTTTGAACAAACTGCAGATTAATCAGACCAATAATGTTCAATCCATGCTTTTGTAGAATTGGGCTTATGAGAAAATAATTATAATCCATAGAAAATAATGGTTTTTTTCAACCTCACTGATCAGATTCACATTTTACAAGCATAAATACACCAACACAAATGTAGTATAAATATATCTTCTGATAATAAAAGATATTTATTAAAAATTTAGCCTAACATTTCTCATGGAATGTGAAGCTATGTGAGTGCTTTGTATAAATTGACTCCATAGGGGTCTTGAGAAAATAGCAAATGAGTTTCTTAATGTTATGAGCTCTTTGAAAATAGTCCATGAAAGAGAGCCATAATATTTTTCAGCTAAGCAATTGAATCAGATTCCCATCCTTGATAAAGGTAGAACTAATTTGTGACTAGACAGTTATTCCTCTCAGAATATCAATAAAACCACATGAAATATTTAATTTGTGTGTCAGAAAATCTTGCTTCCCAATTCAGATCATCAGTCTTAAAACATTTTTCTAAGAATGAAAATTGCTGCCTTCTTCCAGAATGAACTATTCCAGCAGAATTAGAGGAATTCAATCAGATCGTATGCATTGAATTGTGTTTCCCCAAAAGGTATGTTCAAATCCTAACCCCCAGTTTTGTGAATGTGGTCCTATTTGGAAATAGGATCTTTGAAGATGCTATTAGTTAAGATAAGGTCAAATTGAATTAAGGTAGCCCCAAACCTAATATGAATGATGTTCTTATAAATTAAGGGGAGAACTGGACAGAGACACAGTAGGAAGACAGCCACACGACAGAGGTGGAGATTGAATCATGGATTGCTGGCAAGTCACCTCAAAAAGCCCCACAAACATCCTGATTTTTAAATTCTTTTTTTTTTAGTATAAACAGGCTAAGAATTTATTAGATATATATGTAAAAGAACATGTGGGTGCTCTCATAAAAACAGGTGTGGCGGTGAGAGGCCATAGGCAGTGTGGGGCCATTTGCTTTTAGGCTAGCAGCTTTATGTATTCCCCTTCCCCTTTCCTTATTCAGTGCTTTTTCTTTTTCCCTCCCTTCTCTTCAGGGCAGTGCCTGGTGGTAGATAGTGTATTTGGGTGGGTCGGTTGGCTCTGCCCTTCTCTGTAGATGACACACTCAGGTTGAGGTCATTTGGCTTCAGGTAAATCGGCTTGCCACAGATGTCACCTGTAAATGGGCAGACACCAGGCAGAGTGTCTGTGCTGGGCACAGGTCCTCTTGACCTTGTGTAATTGTCCTTGATCAAGGGCTCCTTCACATTTTTTTTTCTCTCCCCTTCTTTCTTCATGCTCCAGCCTGCCTCAATTTCCCCTCAGTGTGTTCTCGCCCCTTAATTGTAAGGGGTGCTGAGGGATGAAGAGCTGTCTTCTGAAGCTGCTTCTGGTTTATTAGGGGGTGTAAGCTCTGCCTCATGGGGCATAGAACTTTCTGGCTATCTTATTTAAGTTGAGAGGGGAGGAGTCCAGAGGAGAAGTTGGAAAATTCTCATATCAGCATTGGTTTTGTGTGAAAGGATTTTAGTTTGAAAGAAATAAACTTGGTTGGAAGTTTAAAATGCAAGGGCCAACAACTCCGCAGGTGAAATCATTGCCCCCACACTCCCTCCATGGGATATGACATCCAGGGATGAAAGTCTCCCTAGTGGCATGGGAGATGACCCCCAAGGATGAGTCTGGCCCTGGCACCGTGGGATCAACAATGCCATCCAGACCAACAGGGGGAAAAGAAGTATAACTAATTAAGTATCAGTGGCTGAGAGAGTTCAGATAGAGTCAAAAGACTACTCTGGAGGTCACTCATACACATGATTCAGTTAGACATCGTTACCTATCATAATTTGCCAAACTCCAACTAAAACCTTTCCTGACAATCCTAAATAATACCTAGGGCATTATTTAAGATTCTACAAGGTTTCCATGTACTAGGAAAACTCTCCAAAACTTACAATCTTCAGATGGGTGTCTGGACCAGGTATGTCCTGAAATGCCAAGGGGTCAACCTCTACAGAACATCAACTAGTTCCATCCCGCACCGCATATTATCAACATCCCTTTCCAACATGAAACATTTAGAATGGACATAGTCCAAATGGCCCTGAAGAGTGGGAGAAAGAGCAAAGGTGATAGCAGAGTTATACAGAGAAGGTTGGGATTAACGAATGATTATTATTGCTGAATCATTATAATGATATTTCTTTTAGCCTCCAGTACCCTAGAGCAGCTAGAAATAAAAAACCTAAAGCTGTAGAATTGTAACCCATACCAAACTCTGAAATCTGTTCTACAACTAAATGTTGCAATGTACTTTGAAATTTATTGCTTTTATATATGTATATTATTTAAAGAGAAGGAGGAGTGTGAAAGAGAAGATAGGATTTAACAAATAAGTATGACTGCTGAATCATTATATTGATACTTCTGTTGGTCTCCAGGGTCTTGGAGCAGCTAGAAGAAAAAACAAAAAATTGTGGCACTGTAACCACAAAGTTTAAAATCTGTTCTATAACTACCTGTTAAAATGTACTTGGAAATGTGTCGCTTTTTTGGATATATGTTATATTTCACAATAAAAAAAAACATTAAATAAAAAAAGTAGACTATAAAAAAATGCAAGGGCTGATTAATAGCAAGGGGATGATTGAATTAAGTGGGCCTAGGAGATGCATTAGCCAAGACAGACTGGGGAAGGAAGAAGGGAATGATTATCTTTCAGATTTAAGAGTGAATTCTGGCTAGGAGGCTTGCTTCTGCTTAACTGGAAATAAGAGGGTGCATATGCTAAATTAAGGAGTGCAAGAATGAGGCTGATAAGGGGCTCAACTGATTGGGCTGCAGCTTTGGTTGCCATGTAGGGCCAGGTATTCCCTTAAGAGATGATAGTATTGTCTTTTTGATGACCAGGGTAATGAATTATCACTATTTTTTGTTGATAAGAGAGTATCAGCATCAATTACACATTGCTGTATGGAGTAATGATGACTTCCAGAGCTGGAGAATTTTGAATCTTGAGTGTTACACAGTTACCTAAAGTTCTAGGGAACTACTAGGTTATATAAAAAGCAAAGCATAACAGAATTTAGAAATAACAATTAAAGCTTAGGAGTAAATGTGATTGCTGTAAAAGCTTATACTTTAAGCTAAATTTATAGGCATTTAAATGAACTTACTTTTAGAAAGTTTAGAAAGTTTAGGCCAGTAAGGTTTACTGCTAAGGTATTTTTAAAGATATAGGGATTATTTTGAAACCCTTGGGGCAGCACTGTCTAAGTGAATAGGGTGAATCTTATTTTTAAGTCTCTGCCATTCAACAGGGACTTAAACTACTACTATAGTTTGTAGTTGGGGTCATCAATGACAAACTATAGCAGAAGTTTTGTCCTGTTTAACTTTTACACATTTACTAGGGTTATGTTAATTAATAGGTAGAACACATTTTTTTAAAAAAAATATTTGCCTTGCTTCTCTTTTAAACTCCTGTTTTTGAAGATAAAATTTTGACTTATTGTTGACCACCTATACTTTTGGATAAGCTTTAGAGTAAATTTGGTTGTCCCTATGATCTGTAACTTTTAATATTATATAGATCAGTATTAGGATAGAGCATTGTCAAGGTTTTAGGAAATATAAACAATTTTTAAATATATGAATAATATTTGCTTATACAAATTTAATTAACAGAAGGATAAGATTTTTCTTTTAATTATTGTAATGCTTCTTAAACACTTTTATGGTAATATGTTAAACTATTTTAGCACTTTACTTTTACAAGGTGAGAGAATAAATCTTTTGTAGCAATTTTTCTTTAGAGTGAGAAGACATCTTCTGAAATAAAGGATGATAAGTTTAGTATAAACATTAACAAAGATATTATACTGCTATGATATAAAATTTTTATCTTTTAGACAGAGTGCTCAGATGGTTAAGAAAAACTTTTTTATACTTGCCATTCAGAGCAGTTTAACAGAGAGCAGCGTTGAGTAGGACAGGCAAAATTCATTTTATAAATTCTTTATAACTTCTGGTAGTCAGCAGTAATTACAAAAAAAAATTTACTTTTTAAAATGTTTCACATCTTTCTACATCCATTCAGGACTTGTAATCAATAATGACTACAAAATTTACTTTCTCAAACTTTCTGCAACTTTCCGTATCCATTAAGGATTTGTAGTTAGCAATGACTACAAAATTCACTTTCTTCAACCTTCTGCAACTTTCTATATCCATTTAGGATCTGTATTCAATAATGACTACAAAGTTCACTTTCCTAAACCTTTTTGAGACTTTCTATTTCCATTTAGTTCGCAATGATTGCAACAAACAAAATTCACTTATATTAGAGATATGTTAGTTTACAAAGTTAACTTATTGCAAGGCTGTACTTTGATGGAGGTCAGTAAGGTTTGCTGCTATGGTATTTTTAAAGATATAGAGATTGTTTTGAAACCCCTGGGGCAGCATTGTCTAAGTGAGGAGGGTGGGAATCTTATTTTTAAGTTCCTGACATTCAACAGCAAGTAGATGTTGAGAGTTAGGGTGAAAATACAAAACTGTATTTTTAAGATTTAGTACTGAAAACTTTTATGCAGTCAGGGATTATTTGTGGGCTAGCCCTGGAATGCTTTCATCCCATATGGACAGGTTTACTTGCTTTCGGATTTCCTCTGGGATGCTAAGAGGCTTTGACCTAATAGAGGCCTTAGAGTATTGAAGGGGGTAACCATTAGTTGGATTTACTAGTCTTAAGGTGGCCCTCAGAGAGTGAAAAAGATCTTTCTAGAAGGGGTAGGGCATTTTGGTACTACCAATAACTGATGATTTAAAAATATGCTTCCAATTCAACAAAGGAGGGGCTGAGTGGAAGTCCAAGTTGTAGGCTTTCTATTTACCCTTACCTTGGGACAGGTTCATGGGGATAATGCCTGAGTGAAAGGTCAAAACAGAATAGGTGTCTACAGTATTTATTTAAAAATTAGCTGTCTTACCTGCTATGCCAGTTTGAAGTTATTATGTATCCCAGAAAATCCATGTCCTTTAATACTCATTCAATACTGCTACATGGAATCTTTTTAATTGTTTTCATGGAGATATGATCCACCCAGTTATGGGTGGTAACTTTTGATTAGATGGTTTCCATAGAGATGAGTCTCCACCTATTCAAGATGGGGTTGCTTACTGGAGCCCGTTAAGAGGGCACCATTTTGGAAAAAGCTTTAGAGCAATCAGAACCAATAGAGTCCACATATACAGAAAGCTTTGGAGAAGAAGAAGAAGAATGTCCCTGGGGGAGCTTCATGAAGCAAGAAGCCAGAGAGAACGCTAGCAGACATTGCTATGTGCCCTTCCAGCTGAGAGAGAAACACCAAACTTCATTGGCCTTTCTTGAGTGAATGTAACCTCTTAATTTGTTGATATCTTAATTTGGACATTTTCACCAACTTAGAATTGTAAATTCACAACTTAATAAATTCCCCTTTTTAAAAGCCCTTCCATTTGTGATATATTTCATTCAGCAGCTTACAAACTAGAACACCTGTCATATTGAAGGTCATTGCCAAAATCAGTGTTCTTTGGAAATGTCTAGGATGTCTTGTGGCACTGGGCCTCCTCGGTCTCACTTAGGAAAGGCCATTAAGGCCTTCAAAAGAGCCTTGACTCCCCATTGAGACTTGGTACACTCCTGGGCCCAATGACCAACTTTCCCCCCTGGGCTCTTGACCTCCCTTAGGACACTCATACTTCCATAGCCCCACATGTGTAACAGGGTCTGACTGGCTTCTACTCCTAACAATCATGAGGTGGCCATTTGCCATTCATGAGTAGTACTATGAGCTGAATTCTGCCCCTGACTCTCCTTACCTTTTCCTCCTCTGCAGCCCTGTCCCTATTAAAATAGTGCTCACTAGATCATTCATAGGGGTTTGGGGCCTAGAGGTTAGTTTCTGGGTTTTTCTCCTTATATTAGGAACTGACTAATGAATAAAATAGGTTTTAAGCATTTTTTGTCCTTCTGTCGAGTCAGGGTCTACATGGGTATATTTTTATAGCCCCCATTTAGCCTCCCTTGAAATAGAGCAGGGTTTTCCTTATCCTCCTGAGTTGTGCTCTGTAATATATTATACTTCCCAGGCTTGATGGTACATTTTTTAATTTCTTCTGTTAGACAAGTTATCATGTGGTCTTTGGCTTTCAACTATGCCCTATCCTTCTGGTAGCCCCAATTTGGGTGAGCATTTGGAACTCTACCACCCTTAGTGCATATTGGGCAGGCTGCTAGCCCACAAGTTGGTCGGCACAGCCTTGGGCTTCAGCCCAAATTCGACAGTTTTCCTCAGGAGTGCAACAAGAGCAAAGAAAGACTTGCACATCCCCCCAAGTAAATTCATAGGTTTAATGCCAGATTTTTAAATTCTTCCATAAACTCTGAGGGGTCCTCCTGAGCATAACATAATTTGTAAGAACCCTTTGTGGATTTATCCTGATAGAAGCTCTTAAAAGGCTGTATGTAAGGAATTTCTTGCCACTTTCCCTCCTTTTTGCAAAAAAGATTTAACTGTAGGATAGGATTATAACTGCTGTTCCATTTCAGGCCTGAGAGTATTGCAGTAGAAAATAAGCTTTTTTCTTTTTTAGCTCTGTGGTGGGAAGATTATTCTATTTTGAAGTAGGCCGTCCAATGGACTGTCACCTGGAATACTGGAAGCACCGCCCGTTTCTAAAGAAGAGAGAGAAGAGAAGAAAGACAGCATTTCAGTATCAGTGCCCAACGTCTTGGGCCTGCCTTTCTGAAGACTAATTCCTTGGCACTGTGGATCAGGATCCCTAACTCCAAGCATCCCCGAAGTCCTCGAAGACCCAGAAGACAGAAGTATGGTACCATCCCAACACTGCTTAGCCAACTTACTCATCGTCCTTGAACTGTTTGCACTTTTAATTTGCTGCCTGGATTACTGCTTAAGAGAATGGAAAGGATTTGCCACAAACAAAGAAATTCTAGGGAGGAAATCTTTCTGGGTGTTGCCAGAATTGGAATAGAAGAAAGGAAGATGCAGCAAAGAAAACAGGCTCCCCTGAAGGGGAAATGTCCTGGGAAAGGCCAGTTACACAATAAAATGTGGCTTAGAACACTTTTCAGACAATGCATGGGATCCGGGTGTGGGCGTTATTATAGGACATGACCAGCAGTGAGGCACCACCTGTCCCTTGCAGCACAAATGTTGAGAAGTGAAAGCAGACTTAACACTAGAAGGTTCCCCAAGAGGAAGTCTCATCAAAGTGTCAACAACACCAGAGAGTAATACTGGGGCAGGAGAAACTGTAGTTCAGACTGGTTTCGAGCAGGTGAGTTTTGGAGAGCTGATGTCATGTGCGAGCAGACAACAGGCTTACATGCGCATCTTACAACAAATGGCAGAGTGGGGGTTGGGGGGCTTACCAGCTCCCATAGGCTTACCTCATCTTAGTCTCAGCCAGGATAGTTAGGAATTTCACTTATCCTGAAAACCTCACTTCTGGCTTTTCAGGGGGGAGAGACTGTCATTGGAATGTACCCAGTTCCTTTGGGCCTAAACAGAGGTGACTCCTTAGAATGTCAAAAAGGACACCTTGTTTGGTACAAGAATCCTTAACCCAGAATTTTAGTTTCCAACAGATGGCCAATCTTATAAGGCATAGCAAGCTAGACAGAGGAGAAAGGAGATTCTCTGGAAGCAAGGGAGGGGATCTCTGTGGAGAAGGTGAAAAGGACAGACTTAGCAAGAGGAGGTCTGGGTCTTCAGAGGGGAGGAAAAGAAAAAGAGAGAAAGAGAGAGAGAAAGAGACTCGATTCTGCTTCCATTAGATTCCTGCTGGACATAAGGAGAAGCCCTCAGTGAGGTCCCAAAGGTTGGTATCACCCCCCACCCAGTGCCTCCCTGGACCTATGTGTTGTGGACATAGAGCTCATGCCACCTCTAAGGAGGGAGACAGTGGCTCAGGATAAATGAGTTTGTGTGCTGGGGTAGCCACCTCAGAGCCCTTAGATTCCCAGAGACACAGAGTTGATTATGAGGACATAGGAGAAGATAACAATGAGCCAAGCAAGGAGAAAAAGCCAAAGCACACAGTCAAGCCTCCCCGTACTTTTACCAGTCTAGACGGTTGGAGAGAAGTACCTGCTGCCTGGCTTGACAAAATACTGTTGCCAGATTTTGGGTTCCAGGTTCTTGGCCATGCTACAAGAAAGCATTCAAGAGCACAGTACAGCATTGAATAAGTAGGCAAGAGAATTTATTAGATATACATGCAAGAGAACAGGCAGACATGCTCGCAAAGGCAAAGTGAAGGATGCAAGAGGATGATTTTGAATGTCTTCCTTCCAGAACCATAAAAAAATAAATTTCTACTGCTTTAAGCCACCTTATTAGTGGAATATTTCAATGACAGCCTTAGGAAATTAAGGCTTAGACTGACAAAATAGCATAAATAAGACAATATATTTGTCTTAATAAGCTCCATGTATAGTAGAAGCTCAACAAACGTGGATCAATAAAAGTTGGAATGGGTTGGAAGTAATTACACAAGGTAGTGGTAGAAGAAGTTGAACTTGAATGTAAAAATGTATCTCTACTCCTTAATAGAGAATATAATCTTGGAAAAATCCCCAAGACTCAGTTTCCTCATCTGTAAAATGGAGTTATAATACCTGCCTCATAAGTGTGAACTATTGTAACTAGTAAAATTGTAACCACTATAGTAATAATCCTTGGGATATTTACCTTTCATATCAAACAAAGGATGCTGCAGACAGTGGCTTTCCTAATTGTTTAGGGTATTTTACCTCTCATCACACAAAAAAAGAAAATTTACCTTTCTTAACCCTGTCTCTCATTTTCTCTAAAAGAGCTCTGCCCAGCTCCCTTTTGACCGTGGATGTTTTGCCTGGAAATTTGGCTGGAAATTGAAACTCGCAGCTGTTAACATTACTGCCACTCATGCTGATAAGTCTGTGAAAATGAATTATGCCACCTCTCATAGCTGCCTCCATTTTTTTTCCGAAGCTGAACAATTCTACAAAACATGTCCTTCTGTGATGCAGAAACCTGTTATACATGGGGAAGTGGTATAAGGAAGGTTATTAGCAGAGGCAGGCAGAATTGTACAGAGAATGTCCATAGCGAATCCTACCCACCAATTTAGAATGCAATGCAATTGCAATACCAGAACATATTTGAAAAAGAAAGGAGAGGCTAGCATTCCAATGAAAAAAACAGGCGATTCATTTCAAGAGACCACCTAGCCAGTCTTCTCCAGCAGCTGCCCTGCATGGTCAATGAATCCCAGCACTGTAGCTGGATTCTGAGAAAGGGCTGAATAATTTCATTATCAGCCAAAACATCTGGACATTCATAACAAGGCAGGGTAATTGAATCACTAGAGAGTGCACTAGTGATTGTCCATTTTTCCCCATACTTATCTAGACAACATTGCCAAATTCCATCTTTAGATCAAACCAGTCTTGCTCCTTTGCTGCCAAACATTGCTAGAGAAAACCACACAGATGTGCTGATGAGCTCCATGACTTATTTTTAAATTCCCAAACTTGGTTTGGCCTTCAGTGGTTTCAGCAATGCTTAAACTGATCCTTTGTTAGTTTCCCATTCCCTAAAGTTATTATGCCACTTTTTCATGACTTCTCATGCTATTTCCTTATTTCCTGACCCCTTACATCATGAACACTATTTGTTCCTTATTTCATTAACAATAAAGATCACTAAAGTTAAATTTCTTTCAACCCTTCAATTCTTTCTCTCTCTCAATTCAATATTTACTATAACTCCCCTCTTCTTCCTATCTCAGGGGAGAAAGTATTAATTTCTCTATCGCCATGCCTGTGTGTTATTTGATCCCATTCATTCCCTTTCTCCCCTTTAAGATGTTCCCCCATGAAATATCTTCTCACTAAGTTGGATATTGTGACAGTTAAATCCATGTGTCAACTTGGCCAGGTTATGGTTTCCAGTTGTTTAGTCAAGTAAGCACTTGCCTAATGGTAGCTGTGAAGGTATTTCTGGATTTAAATCATTAGTCAGTTGATTGCTTCTATAAGTGATTATATCTACAATCAACAAAGGAGATTGCTTTCAGCAATGAGTGAAGTCTCATCCAATCAGCTGAAAGGCTTAAAGGTAGAACTGATGACTTAAGCAGCCAGAAAGAAGAATTTCCATCTCTACTTCAGACAGCTTCTAGTGGGGAATTCATTGAAGACTTCATCAGAGTTACAGTTCACTCCTATAGGATTCATACTTACTATTCTATGCAGTTGCATAGGCCAATTGCTATAGTAAGTTTCATAATATCTGTGTGTATATATATATACAGATATGTATGTGTGTATATATATATATATATGTGTGTATATATATGTGTGTGTGTGTGTATATATATATACATATATATACACAGATATCCCTTTTCAAGTCTATTTCTCTGGAGAGCTCTGAGTAATACAGATATTTAGTCTATTTGTCTTCATTGTATCTTTATCATCACATAAACACATCCACCTCTCTCATGTTTTTGAAATCACTTTGGAAGCACATTCGTATAGAAATTTTAGCAGTTTTCTGGTAACATTTCTTGAGGAAGGGGTGACATTTTCGCTTATGCACAGAGAGTCTGTATTGCCTCGAAGAGGGGCCAATCTCCCAAAGTGAAAAACGGACTTTTATCAATTCCCTTTCTTTTTCAAGCTATAGTCATTTTCTCTCCTTTCATAGAAAAAAAGATCTTGAAAAAATATGTATCTATACCTGCTGTTTTCACTTCCTCCTTCTCTATCCAAATGCTTGGTCCACTGTAGTCTATTATGCCCACCCTAGTGGACTGTTTACCAAAATGAATGGCTTTTTTTCTAATCTTGTCTGGTTGTTGACCCTCTTTCTTTCTCTAGATTCTGACATGTCAACCTTCTATTTCTCAAGCTTCTCTTAATATTTACTCTAAAGTTTGTTAATGGCACTTCTTCCTTTTTCTTCCCAGAAACAGGGATGCTCCCAAGATTCTGCTACCATCTCTATGAAGGAAAGAAGTTTTCGGTCAGGGCCTGATTGATCAAAAGTACATTGACCTTGATGTGGCTTTCTGAGGCAGGGCAGCACCAATGCCTGGCAGAGATGGGGCTGAGGTGGGTTTGGGAGGATGCAGCAATAAGCAAAGAGCTGAGAAGAAATGCATTAGTCAAGAAGGTATCATGATTCTGAGTGACCATTTTAGATCCAGAGGAGAATTATAGGAACAAACATTGATGGAGATTATGATGATATCATCCAAGTCCAGGAAAGTTCCACTGGGCAAAGATTGAGATGTATTGCTTTTGAAAAAGTGAAACTATTTCAGGAATAAAAAATAGTCTTTATAATCAAAAAACAATTAATTTGGGAAATACATAAAAGATAATTGAGTTTCTTTGAGTGTCCTTCATTTTGACCCCATTTCTTTCTCTTTCCTCAGAATTAACCACTATCCTGAATTGTTTTCCTCTTACTTGTGCAATTTTTAAACTTGACCTACATTGGTTTGTTTATAAATAAAAAACAGTAATGGTCTTTTTTTTCTGATGGGCAAGCACCGGGAATTGAACCTGGGTCTCCGGCATGGCAGGTGAGAACTCTGCCTGCTGAGCCACTGTGGCCCTAACATGGTCTTGTTTTTGAAACTTTATGGGAATGAGTACTTATTGTACACACTTATCTCATTTTGACTTTTTAATTAAGCAGTGCATTTTTTAGCTATATCTATGTTCTCTTTTGCGTATCTAATTAATTAATTTTAACTGCTATTAATTTTGTATAAAAATCCCAATTTTTATTGATTCATCATTTTGATGGCCATTCAGGTTGTTTCCAGTGATTTCCTATTTCAGACAACACTGCACAGACGTTCTCCAAATATCCCCCAGTGTCTGTATGAGCAGGCTTTTCTAGGTTGGATGCACATAGTGACGGGATTTTTAGCTCATTGGTTCTTCATGTCTTTTGCTTTACTAGACATAGCCAAATTATTCTCCAAGGCAGTTGTACAAATTTACCCTCTTCGCAGGAATGCATGAAAGTTTCCATTACTACATATTTTTTTCAAATGTTGAAATTATCAAACATTTACATTTTTACCAATTTGATGGTTTTAAAATAGCATCTCATTGTTTTACTTCACATTTCTCTGATTTCTCAAGGAGCAGGGAATCTCCCCATATTGCTTTTAGCTTTTTGAGTTTCTGCTTCTGTTTGTTTTTCTCCTACTTTCACTATCTACTTTGATGATTTGAATAATTCTGATTATTGACATTTTCATGCTTTGCAGGTTGTAAATATCTTCATTCTGACTGCAGCTTATTTTAGAATTTATGGGGTTTTTTTTTGGGGGGGGAGGTTCATGGTCCAGGAAATGAAGATGTTTCATTTTAATAGAGTCAAATTTACCATTTTTTATTTATGGATTGCATTTTTAAAGTCTTGTTTAAGAAAGACACCCATACCTCAACAGTCATGAAAGTATTCTTTTAGATTTTCTTTAAATGCTTTAAAGTTTTGCTTTTCAAACTTTAAAATTTTGTCACTTACATTGATTATTTTAGGTATGGATAAACTATTGTTCCAGCATGCCAGCTGTGTGTGTTTGTGTTTAAATTAATTTATTCTTACTTTTTTTGTAGCTCTTGTACTCCCAGCTCTTATGGGCATCTTTAAAAGTTTCAGACAGATTCTACTTGTATCCCTCTTGTCTTTTCATGTGCTCTTCAACTATCCTAATGACTAAACAATTCTGTATCACCAGGCTTGGCTCTTGGCATCTCTTCTTAATGATACTCTTGTGAAATTAACTTCCCACTAGCTATCTTTATTAGAATATCCTAGAGGCAGTTCAAACCCCAAAAATCCAAAATTGTTTTTCTTCCTGTGTTTCTTCTCCCAGGTGGTGATTTTCTGGTTGGATTGTGAGGGGAAAAGGTAGAGAGGAAGGAAGCTAACAAAGCCATTTGTCATCTGTGTGACCATGAAGAAAATACTTAAGTAAATTTGAGCCTCATTTTCTCTCATCTGTAAAATGGAGCTAGATGCAGTATTTTCCTCATAATGTTGTTGTGAAGATTAACAAAGTATATATAAGGGTGTGTGTGTGTGTGTGTGTATGTTGGAACAATGCTGGACATAGAATCAGCCCTATATAAGTGTTAGCTAATGTATTAATTTTCTTACTATATGCCAAATAGTCTGTTATTTATCCATTGTGAAAATGTGATGAAAAGATTTTACAAGCCAAGCATATGTAATGGTCCTTAAGTTGGCCAAATGGTACTTAAGTTGTCAAAGGAAATCTTTTGCCTCTTCTTTCAGATAATGATACTGTATGTATTGGGGGATCACTTTCCTGAATATTTGAGCTCCCTGAAAAAATAACCAGTCTTCATCCTTTCTCCATGGATATCCTTACATAGGGCAATTGTAATCACTCTTTTCCACCAAGAAGTCATCTCCACATTGATTTTGTCCCCCCTAGCTTTCTCCTCACTCTCATTTAGCTCAAGCTTCAGTATGCTTCATGGCAGTAAGAATTCCAATAATAATGCAATGTTGAAACATTTCTGAGCTTGCCAATTGAAGTGTGACCCAGAACTGTTTTGCTGGATGAGTGTAGTGATTGTTTCACCAGCTGCTCCCATTAGGATAATTAATATAATTAACAATAAAGGCTTTAATTATAGATGGTTAATGAGAGACATTATAATTAACACCCAAACCTGATTTGGATACATAGACAACTTTTACTGAGTGCCTACTAAGTATTTTATATATAGTAACTTACTTAACTCTTGTAAGACTTCTTCAAAGGTAGGTATTAAATTTAAATCATTAACCTAGATTACCCAGTTAGAAACTGGCAGAGCCAGATCATGAATTGTAATTTAAAGCCCATTTACATCCATGCTCACTTTATACCTAATTTCTTATTTGAGGTGTCTTCTGACCATCTTGGTAATTTCTTGCCTATAGAACATCTCCTTTTCCATCTCTCCGGATTTTAAATCTCTTTGTTATTGTTTTTATTCTCTACCTTGAAAGTCCCTACCTTTTCCTGTGCACCAGCATTTCACCTGCTTGAGTCTTTCCCATGGGCAAAAATATTGTATTTCTAAATCCAATGTCCCCATTCACCTGCAGTCCCATCTCTCCTCTGCTTTTCATCTGAGCAACTTAGAATAATTAAATATCTCTACAATTTCTATTCCCTCACTTTCTACCCATGCCTATATTTCCTTTCATCTGTCTTCCCCAAACTTACCAGCAAGCTTATTTGCTCTTAGGTTGTCAATGGCTTAATATTTTGGCACCATCGTTTACTGGACTCTTCAATATAATTCATTTCCTAGACCATGATCTCCTTGGAATATAGTGTTCTTTTTGCTTTCATTCAAATGTCAATGGCTTCATGATCATCTTAATGTTACCAATAAAATTTTTTGCCCTAAGTATCTTCTTCTATATTAATGGTTTTATTGACCTTCTATATTCTGATGACATCCGACTGTGCATCTCTAAATGTGGTTCCTCTTCAGAGCTCTTCCCTGAACATCTAACTGCCCCTTTAACATCTCAAGCTCTAGGTCTCACAAAATCAGTAAATCAAATGGGCTCAAAATTCCTGGTGATCTTCCCCACCTGTTCTTCTTTCAGTGTAGTGTATTTGGAAAATGGCACTTTAATTTCTAGATTAAAAACCTGAAAGTCAATCTTGTTTCTATGCTATTTCTCTCCTTTCCATCTCCAGTCCAATCAATTACCAAATTCTGTTAATTCTATCTCTTCTGGCAGGGCAAAGGTATGGAATAGTCTAGAAAATAGAGGTAGGAGATTCTTGAAAATTACTCCTCTATTTCAACTTTTCCCCATAAACACTTTTCCAACTTTGATAATTCCTTAGTATTTCAAAATTAGAAATCCTAAATGTCCCAACAACTTCACCAAACAAAACAAAACAAAAAAACATGTGGGGCTTCATTGGCTTAAAATATAAAATAAAAGAAGATAGATACACTCTTCAGAAACAACAAATCTTTCTCATATCTTTCCTTTCCCACTTATGATGCAAAAGTATTTTATATTTTATCTTGGGCCTTCTGCCTCTACCACCAACAGTATGGCTTTGAAAATAAGAAAAAAGCTTATAGCTGTTTTTTGCTTTTTAGAACTTAGAAACTATTTGTAGTTTTTAACATATGACTTTATAATTCAGTAAAAAAATAATTTTGGTAGATACCAGATCCTCTTTTCGTTCTATAAGATAAACCAGCAGGTCTAAAATATGATTATTTTGAATTACACAAAAAAAAGTTCAGAATATATTGATGAGTTCTGAATTGTAAGGGAAGGTATGAGACTTTCAACATTTGCAGGGCTCTGAAGGGTGGGAAGGGACCTCATTATGTTGAACACAGCCTGCAACCAGGGGGGCTGGGGCAGGAACAAAAAGAGACAAACTCCAAAATACAGAACCACATTGTAAAAATGTAGACACACTCCTTGGGATCTTTCATGGAATTGACATCTACAGCAAACAGCAATGACTTCACGTCATTCTCTTCCTGTCTTTAACTAAGAACAGACCTGGGAGCCTCAGTGAGAGAGGGGCTGGGGTGGGGGCTTCAGGAAGTGCCGGGGATGGGTCTGCCAGTCCTGCTCAGAGTCAGAGACTCTCCTCCTGACATAGTCAGCTAAATAAGCCTCACCATATCAGATTATTTCTTTAACACAGTAAGTGTATTTTTTAGTCCTGGAGCTACTCTAGCTAATGAATAAGAGTAACTTTTTTTTTCACAATGGAAAGATTTAAAAACAATGTATCACTCAGCTTCTCTACAAACTATGCATTTTGTTGTCCTCTTTTTCAAAGAGAGTTCTCTTTTACAAATTTCTGTACTCGATTTAAATCAATATTGCAAACCTGGTGGGCTTTTGGGAGCTTTCCTTTCCCGTCTGCCTGATATCCAGATTAAGAATGTATTACTTTGGGTTGGGGAAGACTTCAGACATTCGTGGTCCTATGCTTATACTAGGTAATTTAACCTTTTTAATGATATTATGAGTTGGTATTATCATTGTCATATTATGAATTAATAAAAAAAAAAAAAACATGCTCAGGGTGGTAAAATGACTTTCCCATACTCCGTGCCCGAAGCTTAGATCTAGAGACTGATACAGTTTTTGAAAGAACCCACTTCACGCTGCTGGGATATATTTCCGATGTGCCTGCTGGAGATGGGCTGGGAAAGATGACCTACTGGTGAGGCAATTGACATCATCCCTCTTTTTAAAGAGGGCTCAAGAAATCTTGATCAGAGTCACCTGGATAATTACTTTGCCATATCCGATTTCAAATAAAGGCTTCTTGCTACAGCCCGCCTTCTTGCCACATCAGTTTGCTGCCTCCATATTTAAAGATGATACACTCCTGGGCATGAGTCTCAGGCTACTTTAAGCTCTACAAAGAAAATGTCTTCAATAATGCAATACATGCAATACATGCAATAGTCACCTAAATCCAGAACTTGGCATATAAAAGAGCCTCTGCAAGTGTTAGTTTCCTTTATATAGCATATCCCTAATAGTATCCATTTGACAAATAGGATAAAGTCTCAAAAATCTGGGCTGTAATTTAAGTTCTGCTTGATGGACTTCTGCACTAAACACTTGTGTAGAATGGTCCTTTTTCAGTTGTAAGGGGACCAGGGCTCTTACTTCGTTCCTTTCTGCCCTCCCTTCCCCAACACACACACAGCCAACAGACACTGCCACACTGGGCTTTTGCAATCACCAGTCACCAAGAGGGCTCCACAGCTCTCTCCTGCCCTCAGTTCTCTCCTCCACATTGCAGAAAGAAAAGAGAATGTGCTTTATCAAAAACTGTTCACAGGGGCAAAAGGCGAAAATTGGTGGATCTGGGCATCTGGGGGTGAAGTGTATGTTGGAGTGCTCTGTATGGGGTTCGTATTATTTTGATAACTATCCTGTGCACTTAAAAGTATTTCATAATAAAAAAGCTTCACCAAACAGGGAGTTTTTATTTCTATTTATTTTAAGTTGATGGTTGAGAATATAAAACAGACAAGGCAATGACAGGCCACCGAGAAGAGTCATAAGCCCAAGAAAGCCAGTCTAGTCTGGGGTTAAGAAGCCCTGCATTCCAGTGATTCAGTGTCTATGAGACATCTGCATCCATGGTCAGCAGGCAAGAAAATGAAATAAGCCAGGGAAGACTAGCAAGTGTGAAGAAGGTTCTGACCAAGTTTGGCTGATAGAACTGTTTGCTCTGGAAGGTCGTTTGTCAGTCTGTTGTCTTATCGCTACATTCTTTTGGCACACGATCTTGAAATTGCATAGCCTCTGCTATTTTTATCCTGGAAATGAAGGATTGAGGCAATTCATCCTCAGGGTCGAGGAATCCAGAGTTCCAAAATGAGGCACTGAATTTGCGTGTGGCAGGAAAACAGAAGGCCTATGAGAACGATCAGATCTTTGCTTGAAGAAATATATTTTTAGAAATGAAACTGTTTTCCTAATTATATTCAGGAATTGCATGTCTACTTTATATCCCTAAAACTTTATTTCCTCTCCCTATTCTTGCTTCCCTTCTCCCCCTCTTGTCTTCTTTTCTCCTTCTCCCCTTCCTTCAACTCTTTCTTTTCCTCCGTCTTTTTCTTTTATTATTTTAAATATAATAACCTTAAAACCCTTATTTCTGCTTTGAAAGGAAAAGCTTTCCATATGGCCAGAGTCAAAATGTGGGCCTATTTGTTTATTTTACATCTGGGATTAAGCAAATACTAGGCTTTGCATCCTATACCAAATGAAAGGCCTTCATTGATGTGATGATAATTTTTAACATTAGAAGATGAAATGCTGTTATGAATTTGAAAGCTCATGGACATTGAGCCACTCAGTTAAGGGAAACTAAGTTAATTCCATGTATTTCTCTTTCTTCCAGTACAATTCCCACAAATAGGATTGTAGTTGAAAGGTCCAGATGCAATTATATATCCTAGCTCATCATATTTGAAGTGGAGAATTAAATTTTTGAATGTTTTTTTTTTTCCAAATTGAAATTTTATTTGCAGCCATTGTATTCTGCTAATTAGCTATTTGTCTTTGAGCAAGCTCACCTCTTTGGGTTTGGATTTCTCTTTTACAAAACGTAAAGCACAGAAAAGAACTCTGAAGCCTTTTCCAGTTTGATGCCTATGATTCTTTCATTAAAGGAAACGTGATTTCAATGGTATCTCTCAAGCCCTTTCAAAAAACTATTTGAATTTCAAAACTTTCCCATAAATATCACTTCATATAAATGTTGGAAAATTACAGCTGGAATAGAGCCAGCCCAAGGTAAACTTGGGAAGTAGACACAGATTGTCCTTGGGATTATTCCACTCTCCTTCCCGCAGTGCTTCCCTTCCTCCATGGTGACTGTGCCCCCGTATTGTCCCTGCCACGTCATGCCCCTGACCCATTAGCACCAGCTGGCTCAGCCACCTCCTGCGCTGCCCATCATCTCCTCCTCCTAAGACCAGGCTTTAGGCTTCCATTCTCTTCATTCATTTCCCTCTCTTTTAGATTCAATCTAACCAGTATTGTATTTCCTTTTCTTATATCTCTATTTCCTTAGAGTCAGGGAATTCTAGAGCTGAAGGAGATCCAAGATACTTCATCCAAGCTCATCATTTTACAGCTGGGAAAGCTGAATCAAGAAAGGGCAGGAGGCTTGACCACACAGCTCGGTATTGATAGAGCCAACCATAGAATCTGAGTGTCTTGACTCTTTCCACTCTAATGAAGTAACACAAATAACACCGCTAACAAATGTGTCACGACTGCCAAAAGGACTGCACATTTTGATGTACCCTGAACAAACAATAAATAAGGATGTTTAATAATTGCAGGACGCTAAAAATATCAATGAGTGCTAATAATCATTCATTGCATTTTAACAAGGAACAACTAAATGAAGGAAAAATATTTCCCTAGAAGTCAAGCTAACCCAAAGAAAATGCATCTGTTTTGTGGGGAGGAGAGAATTCGGTTACCAAGCAGGATGGCAAGGATAATAGCTGGCACAGAGGTGGAGGTGAGAAGTTTCCAAGAACTCTGCAAATGGAGTCACATCTACTAAACAGTGGTAAGGCCAGCCTTGAGACCAAGAGGTTGATTTCTAAGTATTTCCTTTGTTTTCTGAGCAAGCAGGTTAAATTCTATTATACTATTTCATCTGTGCAACTGCATTATTATTTTTTTTCTTATTGTTGTTATTTGTGCAGGGTCAGAGAAGAAAGATTTTAATTTTCTTTCTGCCTGGTAGCAGATTTCTAAATGAGAGTGAAAATGCTAATCACAAATGCTATGTTTTGAGAAAAATAGATATTTGATTGTAAGTTTTCCCTATCAAGAATATTGCCTTTGAATTGGTGGGCTTGAAATTTTTATAGTCTGAGAGACCTTTCTCTCTGGTCTCACCTAAACATCTATTAGATCAGGGAATGATGATTTGCCCCGTGGGTGCTGCTTTGGCATGATCTCAGCTGGAATATCCAGGGAAAAATTCTGGGAATTACCTGTGGAGCAGAAATTAAAGACTAGTGAACCCTCTTTGATTGTGACCCCAGATTTTTCCAAACACAGTGGAATGGTCTGAAGAGCATAAAGGCAGGAAAGCAAACATCTCTGGGCCAAAATATGGCTTCTGAGAGGATGTCACACTTTTTGCAGTATTATAATAAAGAACAGATTCTGTGTTCTAGAGCTTCCTCATGGCTACCATTTATTGGAGATTTCCTAAATGTCAGACTGAGTTAGAAGCATTGCTGCACACATTAGATAAATGAGAGTACATATGTTTGAAAGTAATGGAAAGGAGAGCAATCAGAGAGCAAACCCCAATGCACAAGTACTTCCCAGGGCTCTGCTTGCATTGCATTTGCTAAAATCCTATTGATCAGAGCAAGTCACATGGCTAGGCTCTGACTTAAGGGGTGAAGAAATAGGCATCACCTCTTACAGAAATTCCAGCAAAATTGCAGTATAAATTTTCATGGATGGCAAGTCTTTATGACCATTATTATGATCAACAATGAATAATGCATACCAGTACCGTCCAACAGAATTTTGGGCAACGTTGGAAGTGTTCTGTATTGGTGCTGTCCCATATAGCAAAACACCAGCCACCAGTGTCTTTGGAGCACTTGAGAAATAACCACTGTTAGTAAGGATCTGAATTTTAAATTTTATTTAATTTTAGTTCATTTAAATGTAAATAGCCACGTGCGGCTAGTGGTTAAAACAGTGCAGAACACTTCAAATATTTTTGACCCACTCTAGGATAGTAAAATTTTATGGTAGTCTCCTTGGGGTTATTTTGAGCAAGTTTTTTTTTTTTTTTTCCAGCATCATCTTAAAAAGTATCTTCTTTCCACAAAGTCTCAGTTACTTCTTAAGCGTTCTAATCCAGAAAATGGCTTCTGATAATGACTATTTCATTCTAGAACTTCTCATGATGTGGAGAAATGAATCCTGAGCTAGGTAACTAGGAGACTGAGGGCTTCTCACATCAAGGGTTAAAAGCTTCTCTTATAGCTGCCTCAGGGCTTAGTAGAAAGCCTTGGGAGCTCTAGCACAGGTGCAGCCCAGAAATGAGGAAGTGTAGGGTTTTAACACCTTCGGGGCAATCCTCCAACAGCAGGATTGGGAGGCAGATAATTGCCGCGGCCTTCCTACCTTTGTTGGGAACAAATTAGAGCCTCATTCTACTTGGCTTCCCACAGTGTCACCAGTGGATTGATCTGCAATTGGTCACAGCAGCAATCAGTTCAATAATGTACCATTAATTGTCTTTCTCTTTCCCCATTTCTGTCTTCCTGCTCCCTCACTTTGGTTTTCTGGGAACAAGTCCCAAAAAAGATACCTGCAACAAAGACTTTGTCTCAAACTCTACTTTACCCACACTGAGACATGAGGATTTCAGTAGTGTGCTATTTCAGGGGTTCAGGTGATGGAAATAAGAGTGACTCAGTTTAGTAAAGCAGCAGCAGAGATGAGAAAAAGTATACTTTTGATATGCACTTTTGAAATACCATCAACAAGACTTGTTATTGGTTTTATGTATGTACTAAGATAAGCAAAGTATTGAGAGTAATCTATTGGACCAGTTTCGCCCACTGAAAGTGTCTTTTATAGGGAGAGATGATTACCTCTGGAAAGGTCCCAGTTTAGGTGGAAGACCTTGAGTTCATTTTGCATTATGGTAGCATCGAAATTACATTAAAACACTTGAAAAAAACTTTTGTTGAATAATAGATAAGTGAAGTCATTCTATTTTTATGAGTCTTAGTTTCTCATCTGTAAAAAGAAAGTGGTGATACCTACTACACAGAGTTAAGTGAAATCCATGACATTAAAGTGCAAAATACTCAACGTATTAGTCAAACTAACACAATTTACTTTACAGAAAATAAATTAAATAACTTGTCCAATAACACTTTTTGGATTTCATCAGATTTTCCCTTGCTCATGCAACTGCTATATACTTCATCCTCTTGGAAGTGTTACTTTCCAATTCTCTTCTTCCAAATTGCATCTGCAGAAACTTTCTATATTGGAGCAGGAAAGAAACAGGTTGTTCAGGCATACAGGTTACCAGTTTAATAAATAAAGAGTAGTGTTCTATTTCTGAAAAATATTTTCATAGACATTATCTTACTAAGTTTCTCATTAATGTGTGATACAGCTATTATTAGTCTTCCCATATTAGAGATAAGAAACTGAAAATTTCTTAGTCCAAAATCATGCATCAGTCAGGCAAAAGCAGGACTCTGTCCCCAGTCTTCTCACTTTAAAATCTCATCTTGCATGAATTACATCTTAATTGGTAGAACCTCCCATCTAAAGTTTGTGTTCAAGGCAAAAAGTTTGTGTCCTAGGAAAAATGGAATTCCTAGGGATTTCCATTACAAGCACTTAGTTTGCATTGGCATTTTGATTTCATGAGTGCTGAAATAAAACTCCTGCCTCACTCCAAATAAATACCTTTACTACCAATGTCAGAAATTTTACATTTGCAGTTTTAAAGTTTGACTTAAGCCATTGGGGAAAATTCCCCCCCCCCCGCCCATGATATAACAAAAATTCTAAGGAACTTCCAAATTATGCCAAATAATTTACTCTTCTCTTAATATGGATTGGTTAACACATAGCAGATCACTAATTTTCGACAACATTTTCTTATTGTTAGCCACCTGTATGGTGTTTCACTGCCCCCACCCCCCTCCATCCCCACCCCTATGTAAGGCCTGCTGTTTCTTTCAGATGCAGGTTGAGATGGGAAGGAATTCCGCAGTGGAAGTATAATAGTTACTGAGCACCAACTCTGTGTTAAGGACTGTAGCCTGAACCTTACTTTCATGATATCATTTAATTCTTCTAACAGTCCACCTGGGGCGTTCTTTTACCCATTTTTACCAGTGAGGACACCAGGCTCCAAGAGATTAAGTGATTTGTTCAACACCATATAGCCAGTCATTACTTAAACCCAGGTGCTTTCAAAGCATTTTCGGTTCAAGTTCAGAAAGTCTTGGAAATATTGGAATCAAGATATTTGGTGCCTCCTCTTATAAAGCTGAACTATGGGAAATGGCAGCTGTCTAATCTTGTTTGACCCACAAAATTTAAAATTTCATATGGTTCCACCTATTTCCCAGCACACAATACCTGAAGGAACTACATTTCCAACACTTCAATGCCATTATCCATTTTCCTAGCATTCTATTTATATAGGCACTCCTTGTATATATTGTGGCTTTGGTTCCAGACCACTGCAATAAAGTGAATAGCACAATAAAACAAGCCATATTTTTTTTGGTTTCCCCACACATATAAAAGTTATATTTACACTACACTATAGTCTATTAAGTCTGCAACAGCATTGTGACTAAGAAAACAATGTATAAACTTAATTAAAATATTTTATTGCTAAAAGATGTTAACCATCATCTGACTTTTAGCGTGTCAAAATTTGATTGTTGGTGGAGGGTCTTGCCTTGATATTGATGGCTGCTGACTCATCAAGGTGGTGGTTGCTGAAGGTTAGGTGACTGTGGCCATTTCTTTTTCTTTTAATTTTTTAAAACATAATGTGCAAACATGAACATTCTTACCATATGATTGTTTCATTCTTGGTATTTAATCAGTAACTCACAGTATCATCACATAGTTGTATATTCATCACCATGATCATGTCTTAGAACATGTGCATCAATTCAGGAGAAAGAAATAAAAAAAACAGAAAAAAGCTCATACATACCATACCCTTACCCATACCTCTCATTGCCTGCTAGTATTTCCATCTACCCAGTATGTTTTAACCTTTGTTTCCCCTATTTTTTTTCTATACCCCTTACCACATCCTTTCATCGATCACTAGCATTTCAATCTACTAAATTTATTTTAACATTTGTTCTCCCTATTATTTATTTATTTTTAATCCATATGTTTTACTCATCTGTCCATACCATAGATAAAGGTGCATCAGACATAAGGTTTTCACAATCACACAGTCACATTGTGAAAGTTATGTCATTATACAAACATCTTCAAGAAACATGGCTACTGGAACACAGCTCTACAGTTTCAGGCACTTCCCTCCAGCCTCTCCAATATTCTTTAACTAAAAAGGTGATATCTATATAATGCATAAGAATAACCTCCAGGATAACCTCTCGACTCTTCTTGAAATCTCTCAGCCACTGACACTCTATTTTGTCTCATTTCTCTCTTCCCCCTTTTGGTTGAGAATGTTTTCTCAATCCTTTGGTGCTGAGTCACAGTTCATTCTAGGATTTCTGTTCCACATTGCCAGGAAGGTTTACACCCCTGGGAGTCGTGTCCCCCATAGAGAGGGGGAGAGCAGTGAGTTTGCTTGCCGTGTTGGCTGAGAGAGGCCACATCTGAGCAACAAAAGAGGTTCTCTGGGGGTGACTCTTAGGCCTAATTTTAAGTAGGCTTAGCCTATCCTTTGTGGGGATAAGTTTCAAATGAATAAACCCCAAGATGGAGGGCTTGGCCTATTGGTTTGGTTGTCCGCACTGCTTCTGAGAATATCAGGAATTCTTGTGGCCATTTCTTAAAGACAACAACAACAGAGTTTGCAGCATAAATTGCAGCATTTCATGAAAGATTCCTCTGTTGCATGCAATGCTGTTTGCTAGGATTTTACCCACAAAGCTTATTTTAAAATTGGAGTTAATCTTCTCAAACCATGCTACTGCTTCAACTAAGTTAATGTAATATTCTAAATCCTTTGTTGTCATTGTAACAATGTTCCTAGCATCTTCACCATATGAAGATTCCATCTCAAGAAACCACATTCTTTGCTCATCCATAAGAAACCATTCCTCATCCATTCAAGTTTTATCCTGAGATGGCAGCAATTTAGACTCATCTTCCAACTCCACATCTAATTCTAATTCTATTGTTATTTCCACCACATATGTAGTTATATCCTCCATGAGGATTAGGATCAGCTTCTTCCAAACTCTTGTTAATGTTGAAATTTTGAACTCTTCCCATGAATAACAAATGTTTTTAATGGCATCTAGAATGGTAAATCCTTTCAAGAAGGTTTTCAATTTACTTTGCCCAGATCCATCCAGTCATTATCTGTGGTGGCTATAGCCTTATGAAATGCACTTTTTAAAAAATAGTGTGCTAGTTTGTATCTATTTTGTACCCCAGAAAAGCCATGTTTTAACCCTGGCCTAATGTTGTAGAAGCAGCCATTTCTTTTAATCCTGATTCAATACTGTAGCATGAAAACTTTGATTAGATTATTTCCACAGAAATGTAACATGCTCAAATAATTGTGGATGTGACCTTTAGATTAAGAGGAGATGTGACTTCACCCATTCCAGGTGGGGCTCGAGTAGTTTACTGGACTCCTTTAAAAGAGGAAACATTTTGGAGAGTCAGAAATGATAGAAACAATGGAAGCCTCAGAGCTGACAGTGAGCAGATGTAGATGCTTGGAGAACAGTTGCTTCTTACAGCAGAGACATGGATGTTTGGAGATGTTTGGAGTCCATCAGACATCATCATGAGATGGTAAGCAAGCCAGAATCTGGAAAGAGCCAAGGGAAGCCTAGAGATGAAAGCTAGCCCTGGAGAAGCAAAGTGAGGAACCCCCACAGGAACAGGCTGAAAGCAATGAACCCAGGAGCAAGGGATCAGCAGATGCCAGTCAAGTGATTTCCCAGCTGCCACAGGTTTTCCTGACCCACTGGCCTTCCTTGAAGTTAGGTATTTTTCCCTGGATGCCTTGATTTGGATATTTTTATATGCTTAGAACTATAAACTTGTAACTTACTATATTCCCCTTTTAAAAAGCCATTCCAGTTCTGGTATATTGCCTGGTGGCAGCTTGAACACTAGCACAAATAGTAAGACTTACAAATTGAAATTACTCCTTGATCCATGGGCTGCTCCATCAGAGCTCTGGTGTGACCAGGCAAGTTGTCATCGAGCAGTCAGATTTCCAAAGGAATCTTTTTTTCATTGAGCAGTAGAACTCAGCGGTAGACTTAAAATATTTAGTAAACTATGATCTAAACTGATGTGCTGTCATCTAGGCATTGTTCTTGCATTTATAGAGTACAAGCAGAATAGATTAGCAAAATTCTAACTTTAGCATAATGAGGGCTTTAGGATTTTCAGAATGACAGATAAGCATTGGCTTATTTCACATCACAAGCTGCATTAGCCCTGACAGGAAGAGTCATCCTGTCCTCTGCAGCACTGAGGTCAGTCTTTGACTTCTCCTCTCTAAATAAGAGAGTCCTATATGGCACCTTTTCTTGATATAAGCCTTTTTTTGTCTACACTGAAAGTGTGTTGTTTGGTGTAGCCACCTTCACCATGACCTTAGGTAGATCTTCTGGATGACGTGCTGCATCTTTGACATCAGCCCTTGCTGCTTCACCCTACTCTATGGAAATGGCTTCTTTCCTTAAACCTCATGAGCCAACCTCTCTTAGCTTCCAAATTTTCTTCTGTGGTTTTCTCACCTCTCTCAAACCTTCCTGTAATAGAAGAGAGTTAGGGCTTTGCTCTGGATTAGGCTTTAGTTTAGGGAAAACTGTGGCTGGTTTGATTGTCTATCCAGACTATTACAGCTTCTTCCATTTCAGGAAGAAGTCTGTTTCACTTTCTGATCACTCATGCGTTTACTGAAGTAGCACTTTTAGATTTCTTCAGGAATTTTTCCTTTGTATTCACAACTTGGCTAACAGTTTGCTGCAAGAGACCTAGCTTTTGGCCTATCTCAGCTTTCTGGGTGCCTTCTTTACCAAGCTAAATCATCTCTAGTTTTTGATTTATCGTGTTTTTTTTTTATTGAGAAAAATCTTCACACATGCTTCCTATACATGGTGCACAATCAATGGCTCATAATATCATCACATTGTTGTGTATTTATCACCATGATCATTTTTGTTTAGAATATTTGCATCACCCCAGAGAAAGAAATAAAAAGAAAAAAAAATCATACACACCATACATCTTACCCTCCCTCTCAATGGCCACTAATGTTTCCACCTACCCAATTTATTTTACCCTTCCCCCCTATTATTTATTTATTTATTTATTATCCATATTTTTTACTCATCTTTCCATATCCTGGATATAAGGGGTATCAGACACAAGGTTCTTACAATCACACAGTCACATTGTAAATGTTACATCTTTATACAGTCATCTTCAAGAATCCAGGCTCCTGGAACACAGCTCTACAATTTCAGGTACTTTCCTCCAACCACTCCAATACACCATAAACTAAAAAGGGATGTCTATATAATGCATACGAATAACCTCCAGGATAAGCATTTGGCTCTGTTTGAAAGAGACTAGTTTTTATATTTGTAGTAATAATTGGCAAAAATTACTGTTCAAACTGCCCTACATCACCTGTTGATAAAAACACTGGCCATTTTTATCAAAAGACTCAGGGATTTTTGTTCTCTGGAAGGCATAATCCTGCCTTTGAGATTATATTCTATTCCCAGAATTAGATCCATCTTTATGCCTTGCCACCTTTCTGCTAACAAACTTCCCAACACCTATTTTCTGGTGACAGACTAGTTTTCCCTTACTCTCTTCTTCGTGCAGTTCTGTTCATACTCTCTTTGGGCCCTTCTGACTTTTCCTTGTTCTTGATTCTGCAAGGAAAAATTTCCCCAAGGTATCCATTCCAATGGGAGGCATCAGCCCATTGAAAAGGATTTGTTGGACCTTCCGGTAGGTATTCATTAGACTCTGATTGTATTTTCTTGGCTGCTTGAGCTGGAAAGAGGAGGTTCCAAAAAGAAGGAGGGGTCTGAGAAGAGGTTTAGTTGAGCTGGATCCCCATGATAACAATCGTGATTGCACACCCAAGGATTTTTTTCCATTTACTATCTCTACAAGAGGGTCAGAAACCACAGCGCAAGGCTATGAGTAAAACAACCTAGCATGATTTTATTTTAACTTTGTAACATCTCTAAATTCATCAATTCAATAAATATTCATTCATTCATTCAACAAATACTCATTGGATACCACTGTGTACAAAGTCCTGAATATGTGAATAAAAGAGAAAAAAAAACCCTGCCTTTGTGGAGCATACATTCTAGTGGGAGGAGATACAATAAACAATAAACATAATGAAGAACTAAATAGTGTAGGGAGGGTTTGCAATGGAATGAGTGGGTCGAGATAGGACTCACTGAGAAGGTAACATTTGAGCAAAGGCTTGGAGGGGATGAGGGTGTGAGTTATGCTGATATCCTAATAAAGAGCCAGCTACAGAAGTGTTCCAGAGATAGTGTGTCTTAGGGGAGGGGGCAAAGATGAGAGTCATAGGAGATAAGCATCAGGTAAGAGTCAGGCTCTGTTTTGGTGCTAGGAAAATAAAGAACTGTATGTGAAGTCCCTCCTGTCCCTCAGGAAGGAACATCTTATAGTGGGAAACAGAGAAGTAAGCAGATAATTGCAAGAAAGTGTTGCAATTAAATTAATAGTGTTGCAGTTACTTACTGAGCACTTACCATGTGCCGGGAGCTTCCTGTGAAACCATCCATTACTATCTCATTCACGTTCAGAGGCTCTGAAAAATGGGTCCTGCTGTTAAACCTGAGGACACTTTGACAGAAATCTGTGCGGGTGCAGAGTTGTATAAGGACAACGGTGGTCAGTTCTACCCAGGCCAATGTAGGGAGATGTTAGGGACTATAGGAAAACTTTCTGCAGCTCTATGCCCTAGCTTTTTATTTAAAGTGAGAGAAGTGTGACTTTTCCTTTCACTTGAACACTTAGAGGTCATTGTAGGGTTAGTGATTGGCCTAATTTCAATTTTGTTATGTCTCAGGGAATGCAGGGGCTCAGGGGGATTGAGACAGACAAGGGATGGCCAGTTAGTGGCGCAGTCAGAACACACAGCTTGTCTATTAATTAAGTTCACTGCTTTATATGGGCACCATTCATGGTGCCCCAAAACAGGTATAATAGTGACATCAAAGACCACAGATCACAGATCACAATAATGACTATAATAATAATATAAAACTTTGAAAAATTGTGCGAATTACCAAAATGTGACAAAGAGACATAAAATGAGCACATGGTGTAGGGAAAATGGTGCTATTAGACTTGGTCAATGCAGGGTCATCACAAACCTTCAATTTGTGAAAAAAAAAAAAGGCAGCATCTGCTAAGTGTAACAAAGCGGTACACAACAAAGCGAGGTATGCCTGTACCCACCCTGCCCTCCTGCATGGGCCTCTGTCTCCAACTCAACCACTGATTGGACAATAAGAAGGTCTAGAATCAATTTACTGCTTTTATGAAAGTGTTGATTATTTCCCTGAAATGCTCACAAAGAACACTTATTTTCATAAATGTCTTTGGAACATGATCTTTGTAACTTAAATAACTCATCGTTGGCCTTGCTATCATGTTATATGTACTCAACCTTCACGAGTCTACTTGAATTTCCCATCCTAGATTTAGCCCTTCTTGCTCCTTGCACTGATGACGATGAGTTTGTGTACAGCCTTTACCTGCCTCCACAGCATGAAGTAGAGTTCGTCTGGGCTTTGAAATCAGACAGACTTGACTGTATCTAGGTAGATTCCCTAGGAGCAGAACTTGAGACAAGGATTTGAGTGCAAACTTTATTTGGGAATGGATTCTAGGAATAAGGCAGGGATGGAAAAATAGCTAAAAAAGATTTGTTATCAAACACGTTGTAACTGTAGTTAACTGCAGCTTGATTCTGTCGGGGAACTCTCAGAGCCAGGGTATGTCATACATCAGAGTGGCAAAGGACATTGGGGTATAGAACTGCAGAGTCAAGCATTAGATCCAGGAGATTTTGATCTCCTTACAGTTCCAAATCTATGAGTAAGAATTCTGGGTTTTATCTAGCGATCTTGTTTTAAATTTGAATTTTGTTAGCAGTTCCTATTTTAAACATACCTATTCCAGATTAGCAGTGAAATGAATAAATAATCAGCTTGCTTTTGTTTTTAAATTTCTTCCTTATAGAAACCAAATCTTGCCCTGAGCAACTGGGTTTTTATAAAGCTCTTGTGCCTGGTTCTTGTTTAGGGCTAATAATTTTTTAAAGCATATTTGTTGCTATCTCAAAACTGATGTGAAATATACATAGCAAATCAACAAAGACAGAATGTTCTGGTGAATGTAACTTGGGCAGAAACTAGACCAGAATTCAGCTCACATTGACTCCTTAGTTCCCCTATTGGAAATGGGTGGTGATTTGGGGCCAGGAATGGATGACCTTAAGTTGAGCTAGTTAACTTATTTTTCTGTCTCTATTTTATATAAAATGAGAGTAAAAGATCTACTTTACAGGGTTATAGTGAGGATTAGAAATAAGCCTTTTGAAATTCTTGGCACAGAGTCTATTTTCAATAAATTATAGATGCCTCAATGCCTTTTGGGTATTTCTGATTTGATGGCCCATTATCACTTTAAACTCCGTATGTCAGATCAAATTTATTAACTTCCCAAGTAGATTTCTCTTCTGATTTTCCTTTTCTAAATACTGTATCGTGCAATTTCCATTCTGAGCAAATTTGGCTCTTATTTCTCATTCTTTCATCCCTTTACATTTAGTGCGTCACAAGTCTAATGATCATCAAACCACACTGAACTAAGCGTGCTATGTCTCTCCTTATTCTGGCTTGCCTTCACACTTCTGCCAGGTTAATTATTCCAAATCATCTCACTCATCCTATCTAGGATGGTCCTCTATACCCTACAGGAGCAATAACCTCTGCTATTGGTAGCAATGGTGAAAGTCATGTTGGGCAGGAAATATGTAAAGAACATTAGCCTTATCAGTAGACTTTACAGAGGCAAATGCTGTGATTGCATCATGGAGCTGAGCTGGGAAAGTCAACAAAGGGTAAATCTAGAGTGCCAGTGGTATAAAAGTTAAGAAATGGGAGTAAAAGTGGGATTGTGGAAGACAGGATCTGAAAAGAGGCAAAGAAATGTGCAGTGAAAATTTGTTTTTCTCCTCCTGAATATGCATTAATTTTTCCTGGCTACCGTCTTCTGGATTTCCTTTGGTGAACCACCACTCCCTCACCCTCAGCCACTAGCTCAGATATCTCAGAAGGTTTCTGAGATTTGACCCATCAGAGCATGTATTCCCTCCTGGGACAGCCATATTTATTCAGGAATGGGCAAGTGATCCAAGAAAATCCAAACACAGTGAATTTCAAGATGCAGCTATTGGAAAGGCATATGTTCTGTTTCTCTCTGACCTTAGAGCATTTAGACCATTTTGCTATCCCATGGAAACAGAAAGAAGTCAACACAGAGGAAAGCAGGGCTGAAAGAAGAGATATTGAGTCTTGTTAACATTTAGCCTCTGGATCAAGCTGTAATTAAGATGTATCTCCTGTTTTGACTAAGCCAGTGATTTGGGTTTTCTGTCCCCCTCCCCCCCCCAAATCCTAATTGACACACAGGAAAAAGCAGTGAATGTTTTTGATTATCACATTAATGTATGACGTTATTCAATACTGCATCCACATGGCATTGAATTAAAAATTGTACTTGTTTTTGAATACTTCACCAAGGTCCATTTGCACACTGAGTCATCTGCATTATGGCAGCTATCCTCTTACAGGTTTGACCGTAATCACTGGGCAGAAAGCATTACTCATTCAATCAGGAACAGACAGACGACGTCCACTTCGATTTCAGCCTTTGCTGACTGCTGTTGTCCTCATTTGGAATGACTCTCCCTTTTCATCTCCAAAATCAACCAATTCTTTAAGGTTCAAATCAATGCCTCCTTTTTATTAGTTTTGAGGTGGGATATCTTTGGATAGTGTATTAAACTTACAAAGTTTCCCTGATCAGCTTCTGAAACTATTAAAACGGTTTCAAAGAAAGGAACTATCCTAAAATTTATAATTTTATGAAGGACAATTATATCAGTTTTTCTCTTTTAAAGAGTGGTTTCTAGGGTGGGCCACAGTGACTCAGCAGGCAAGAATGCTCACCTGCCATGCCAGAGGACCCGGGTTCGATTCCCGGTGCCTGCCCATGTAAAAAAAAAAAAGTTAAAGAGTGGTTTCTATATTATTGCATTTAGAGGTGTAGCAATGCTAGTTATCATTTCCCAATCCTTTCCTGCAATCTCAACACACACATGCATGCACACACTCAAGACACACTCACATGCACACACACACAGTTAATTATTTGCTGGAAAAAGTTCCTTTATTTTAAGGTTTATTCCAATCATTTAAGATTTTGTTGCCAGTAAATCAAGTAGCCAGCAAAATTTTCAAGTTGCCTGCAAAAAATAGTTGAAACACACAGGTCCAGTTGATTATACTTGATTAACTGTTATTTTTTCTATGCATATTCTCGTGATTGAAATATTATGTGGCATGCATGGAAGACAGTCCTATTTTCTGTAGTAACATTCTTTACATTTGTGTAATAGGATTAAATTTGAATGAACACTTCGTGGTGTACAACAAAGAACAGTATGATTTTCAAGTGTTCTTTTAACCAAACAGTTTTGAGAGGCCTTGTTCTAAGACTGAATAATCCTGATCTTAGTGGAGGTAAAATGGGGATGTGATGAGTATGTGTAATGATCCATGGACATAAGAATGTCAATGTGAACTGTGAAAAGTTAAAAAGCAATTACTTGGGTTTGCGTAACCCGAATCCATTACTTTGTAGACTCTTTCTCATCTCTGAACAAACTTATTTTGAGTATAGTGCTTAAAAGCCCAAACATGATGATTTGAGGCTGAGGTTATTCAAAGAATATATTATCCATTATTTTGTGAGAAATGTTTCACTCAAGTTCTAAGAGTCATCCTAGCAAAAAAAAAAATTATTTTCCATGAGCATTTGGTTTTGTCATGTATGTATTATTAGCGAATTTAGATTTCCTGACTTTCACTCAGGCTTTTTAAGAGTAAGGGTAATACAACTTCCTCATTTTTTCAACCTTTTTTTGCATTTTTAGGTGAGAACACTGGTGTGTGTGTGCGTGTGTGCGTGTTGACTTCAAAAATGATGCAAAAGATGGGGCACTATGGCTGGACTTGATGTTGGCCATGTGTGATCTGAAGTTAAACTTATTGGGGTTTCCCTAATGAGAATGCAAAGTGCTATCCCTAGAGAGGACCCAGTTACTCCACAGAGCATATGTGCCAAACAAATCCCTGCAAAACAAATCCACGTGGGTGTCTTGGATCATGATGGAAGCAGGACAGCTACCTTCAAGAATTTTTCCATTCATTCCCTCACCCATCTTCCTGAGCTCAAGCACAAAATCTGGATGTGCAAACAAACAAAATTTGGAAAACTTGGAGCTGTCTCTTGAACAGACAAGTCTTGTTTTTCTTTTAACAGTAAGAAAATACTGTGACCAATAAAATTTGTAGTCATGCTGTTCTAATAACAATGATTCAATCTCAGGCTTTTAGGAAAGAAGTGAATCACCCAGGACTTAAGAAGACATTTCTCCCCTCTCATAGCAATGCTAAGGATTACTTATGAGGCAAAGGGTTATTCTTGATCACTATTTGTTCATTTATTCATTCAACAAACATTTCTTGAGCACCTACCCGCTACATTAATCTCGGCTACAATTCTGAGCAGGAGAACAGAGTCAGGCAATAAGAAAACAACTTTATCCAGTATAGAAATGTTTTGTCCAGTGATGTCTTTCTAGTTCTGCCCTCCATGAAACACAGTAATACAGAGGCCTGAAAAAGCAATGCCTTCTTTATATTTTTGGGGGGGAAGGGAACTCTTGATAATATAATAAAGTGATTTTACTCTTAATGAAACAGATGCTTTAAATACTTGTTCCACCCAAAGGGTTTTCTTTTCTCTTCTTTTTTTTCCCCTTAATGGTATGCATTTGCTTTTAGTTGCCTTTAATATGTAGGAGAGTCTTTGTTTGTTTTAGTGGGTGGTTTGTCTGTGGACACTCCACATTGTATGTTTAAATGAATTCCAGCAGAATGTAAGGTTTGAGCTTTTTTCTTCTCCTTCTGCAGTTGATCTTTATTAGTCCCTCAGCTTGTGTCACTCATTTTAAAGTCATTAGTTAAAATAAAAACAGAAACATTTTGGTTTGAAAGCACACAGAATTATTTCATGTAAAATGTCCAGCAAACCTCTTTGTTGCCTGCTGCCTGAAACAGAGCAGGCTTCAAGGCCCCGAGCAAAACTTCTTTTTGAATGTGACAAATATTTTAGTGACTCCTGGGCCAGATATAAAGGAAAAGAATACAGCAGGGTCACTCCTGAAATGGCCTTTTCTAACAGTTGAGGTTTTCCACAGACCATGTACCATTTCCTCGCTTCCCAAACAAGTCACTTTATCAATACCCGAGTCCACAGATGGAAATCAAACTATGGCAGAATTTAAATCTTAGCCAACGTAGTTAGGTATACAAAGAATTTAGTTTTCTTCTCTTTACAAAGCTCATTCATATCCATTACCTCTTTGACCCTTGTAACTAAAAATAATGAAAATAATTCTTGTTTGGTTGCTTAGTATCCCTATTTTATATAAAGATATATTTTATATATCTCCTGTGTCCACTGACACAACATTAGCAAGCAACAAACCTGGACTCAAAAATCCCATCTGGGTGTGACAGTGTCAGTACTGGGAATAATTTCACTCTCTTTATATGGCCCTTAGACAACTTCAGGGATGTATTCTATAGGTTATAGGAAGAATCCAGTATGCTTTTTAAAACAACCAAATGCTGGCCCACAGATTACTATACAGTAGTATTATTAATCTCTGCACCTCTTAATCTTGCCTTGTTGTAAAGCTTGCAAGTACATGACTGAAACATCTCTCCTTACCTGAGCCAGCCAAGCAGATGTGAGCTTTCACTTAAATTAACTGTGTTGATAGTTTCTAATCTGCCCTTTGAAGTGGTGTCTTAAACTGTTATTGTTTTCCTGCGAATAATGCCACCGCCTCATTTATTTTGAAATGTACCTCGTTTCAAGCGTACTCATGTTCCAGGGCCACCCAAGGTCCTGCTGCTCCCCTAAATTTTGTTCCGTTCCTGAACCTCTATTTCAACCTGAACTTTGGTGCTGGTACTTAACTCTCAGTGTGCAAAGTTAACAATTTGGATTGTAAGTACCTCAGAATCTTAGTCTAATTTACATCATGCTTCCTCCACTTATTACAGTGAAACCTAATTGAAGCCCCTCAATTTTGTAACAACAAAAGGCCTTTTTGTGGCCATTTCACAACTTAAGTTCTAATTTAAATATGTAAAGACTATAGTAGATGCGCAGAAAAGCAAGATGAATAGCAAGTAAAATTGCAAGATCATAAAATGTTGCAATCAGAAGGGATATTACGCATCTCTTAGATGAATGTTCCTACATATTTCTTAGCATTGAAACTGTTTTTTTTTTAATATGAGATTTTAAAGAGAACCCCAACTTATGATTGCCAAATATTGCTCCTCTGACTCAAGGGGCATGGCTCGGAAAGCTGGTGGGGGATCCAAGCTCTCACCGGGCTGGTCTCCCCCTGTTGTCTTCTTAGGGGAACCTTTAGGTTCCATAGAATACAGTTTGAAAATCTACTAACGTAAGCCAGACTCCACATTTTGTTAGAGGCACCTGAAGTTCAGAAAAATTAAGTGATGTGTCCAAATTCAAAGAACCGGAACCAAAATGCATGCCTTTTGAATCCCCAATCAGAAACCTTCCACTGCACCACGTGCTGTAATAAAATATTCCAATGATGAACTCTCATGACAGTATTCCATTATTGATGATAATGGAAATCTTTTCCTTTGCTCGCTTATTCTATTGCACAATTGCCGCAGTATTGGTGATTCTAGAAATAAAAAAATTTCATCACACATCTGCTCAGATAAGCTTTTGGCCCTTATTCTCCTGGCTTCCTGTCTTGCACTCATTCTCTATTCAGCAAATGTGTTTCTGGGTTCTTTACCAGATGTTGCATTGCTTTCTATGGAAACTTCTGGGTGGTCTTCAGGAACAGCCCCAAGTAGAATATTCTGTTTTCATCCAGTCAGTCAGAATTTCCCTAAGATAAGAAGAAAGGCCTCCTGGCCAAAGTGTCACCTGAAGTCTGAGAACAGCTGTATCTGGCGGGACCTTTGATTCCATCCCAAATTTTGTCCTGAAGCGAATGCGCAGGACAGCTTATTCTGTGGCATTACAAGATGCAGATTCTCTCCCTCTCCCCATGTCACACCCACAGACTGTCACTGCTTTATGTGTTCGCTTTATTACACACTGGCCCCATGCTTTGTGCGCGTCTGTGTGTACTTGAGAATATTTTCCTGCATCAGCATCAGAGCTGTGAAGCTGTTTCCGATTGCAAGCTCCTGGAGGGGTGAGCTGTTTGAGGTTCAAGGGACGTAGTATAGCATCCGATACAGAGTCACATGTTTATGGGTGTTCTCGAAAATGCTTTTTGGTGACAATGATGACTGCCACCTGGCCTGGATAAAGCCTGTTGCTTCTTTTCATTAACAACATGATTTGAATAAGGACCCAGGATGAGCAGATCAGTTTACCTTTGGGGTGAAATAAAAGAATATAGTAAAAAACACCAGGCTGGCACTTAAAGGGACTGAACTTTAATATCAGCTCTCTCTTTCTCTTATCTATGACTATATGCCTCTAATCAGCATTGCCAAATATTGTATGGGACACACTTACACTAAAAAAAAAAATCATTGTTTAACTAAAAAAGTTTCAGATGTTCTACATTTTTCTTTGCTAAATCTTACTCTTAACATCTCTCACAACTGCCCCTTCTTTTTTTTACCCCCAACATCATTACCTTGTTTGAGATTTTAATGCATACCATCATCCTTCTAATGGTTTTCCAGCATTCAGGACTGGTCTAATCCATTCTTCACTCTGTCACATGTTAAAATGAAAATGTACTGTCACTTTCAGGTTTAATACTTCTTCAGTGTTTCCCCAAATCACAATCTATTAACATGACATAGAAGACTTCCGTCCCTGCTTTCCAGTTCTCTTGTCTCTTACCACTTTTATTCCCCCTAGCACTTTCCATTGCATTTGTAATTCCCTGGACTACATGGCCCTGTTCTCCCATGCCCATGCCCTTCCCTCTCTCCTTGTTTAACTGTTTGGCAACAGCGCCTGAGGTAAAGTGCACCTCTTCCAGGAAGTCTTCCCTGATTCCCTTCGGCAGTTTTCGGCACTTATACAGGTCTCCATTGCTGTGATTGCAATATTATATTGTTTTGATTGTTTGCTTTTTTGCTCCTGTTTCCATACAAAAACAACAATACACATAAGGTACACCCTTGCCTCTGTTTAAATGACAGCAGAAGCAGAATTACTGAGTTTAAGTAAAAAATATTTTGCTTCAAATTTAGGAATAATGAAATATTGTACCCTAAACTACTACAGCTTGGCAGCTAAACTACCAGGACAACAAACTATTTTGCTATTTCCATTTCCCACAGATTTTAAATCTTAAAATTCACAGAGAATAAAATTCCATTTTCTAGCCTCTGAAAATGCCCCTAAATAATGGTAATCAACTACATAGTGAGGGACTTCCAGTGAAACAGTCCCTCAGACAGTGTAGAGTAGCGGTTAAGGTCACGCACTTTGGCATCAGACAGTCCTGTGTTTGAGTCCTGGTCCTGACACTTCTCAAATATTTGATCTTGAGCCAGCTCACTAATTTCTTTAAGCTTTAGTTTCCTTACCCATAAAACAGGAATCATGATAATGACTCCTCCATCTGATATTTTCATTTTCTGCATTTCCCTGCTCTTTGACTTGGCTCTTTGTCTACACATGCCTCTGGTTCTCTACCTTTCCCTTCAAAACTTCCCAGGCTTCTGCCCCATGCATGCCTCAGAAACTTTAGGTAACAGAAACTTTCAAACCATCCAGCTACCCTGGGCCAAGCCTTTCCCTCGGCCTTCATTCTGGGCTACCACATCTAGGGGTCCTCACATCCCAGAGAAAAGGAACAAAGCAAAACGGTCCTGGAAAGAGAATCCCGTCTCCCCTCCCCACTACTGCTCAGTGCCTCCTGCCTAAAGTCCTGCTCTTCTGAAGTTCTGAGTCTCCATTTGTCTTCTTCACCCTGCCTGCCTTGGCCAACTCTCTATTAAAGCTTTCTAACAACCTTGTGCATGTGGCCCAAATCCAATTATCCAGCTGTGATTTTCACTGAGTAGGCAGCACACTTGTATGGATTTGCATTTTGTCCTTCCAGCCCCGTGTAGCACCCTGTAACTCTTCCTGTTCCTGCCACACCCTCCGAATCTGCCAGACAAGCCCATGGAATTGGAATCTTGGTGCTGGTTCTTCTCTAGCTAAAGGCTCCGTCCTTGTTTTCAAAGAATCAGAGGACCTAATCCTGACATGTATTTAAACCTAGACAACTTGTAACCTTCATAAATGCTAATTGTTTTCTTCTCAGGTGCTCGAAGAATCAGATAATTTTTAAGCAATGCATTACCCTTTAAATCTTAGGCCTTCAAGTGTTCTGTTGCCTCTTCCTGGAATCCCTAGGACAATAATCTTTGTTAGCATTCATTCTTCTCCTACCTTTTTTCTAAATGCACTGACTCCTGGGCACATTTCCATATTTTCTCTCCCCAGATGGTGTGAAAGTATACACAGAAGAAGGGCTGTAGCTCCAGCCAGATGTGGTTCTAAGCCTTGCTCTGGCACTTATTATATGACCAGCCGGGTGCTTAAGCCCTGAGGATTCTTTTCAGTTACTACTTCTCTAGAATGGAGTCTATAATACAGACATCTTGTAGAACTGTTCTGAGAAATAAAAAGTTTGAGATATCTCAGGCATCTTAGCACAATATCTGATCCAGTCATTAATAATCAAAGCTAATTTCTTTGTCTTCTCCCATGTTACAATCACTGCTTCCCTCCCTCTCTCTTTAAACAGAAACACACATACATGCACACAGACATACACACATGTGTATCTTTATATATATATATATATATATACATATACATATACATATGTGTGATATACATCCTCTTTGGCTTGTGCTTTTACTTTATTTTATGATGTACACTTTATGCCCTTCAGCCCTACCCCTACAACTTGTTAAATACTTTGAGGGCAAGTCTAGTTCCAGGCTGACCAGAGCAGAGCAGCTGCTAAGTACATTTCAGTTGATTTTAATTAGTTTACATTCACAGCTCTCAAGGTCTTGATCTAGAGGAATGAGTGATTCTTGGAATTTTAGCTCTGGTAGGAGGCCATTGAGGAGATCTCTGGGAAAGAAAATCAATATTCAGGAGTTCTCAACTACTATCCATTAAGAAGCTCCCTCCTCTACCACAACCTAAATTATTCTGTAATCAATGCCAAAAGGGGAATGGATTTCTCCTTCAAAAATTGGGGCTCCATCTCTGCTTATTTTCTTCACCAGGATTCTAAGCCTACCCCTTCAGCTCTGTTTTGATTAGAAAATGTCAATAAAGAACAGAGGAAAGGGGTAAATTTTAAATTATTTAGGTACCTCTTTGCCTTAATTTCCTCTGGCTCCTTCTCTGCCAGGGGATTTCTTAAATTTGGGAAAACTTGGTGGAAATGTTTATTGATAAGTGATTTCGTGAACAGGAATATAGCTATTTTTTCCTTTGAGAAGCAGATCCCTTTAGCATCACCCAGTCTGGAGCTTCCTGCTATCCATCAAATTAAGGGTGAGGAAAGGACACTGCTGTGCTCAGAAATTAGCAGAAAAGTCAAATGCCTTCAGCTTCCCTCTTGGTGGCTGCTGCCTTGTGTATCATCTTTGGTATGCAGGTGGCATTTTCCAGGAATAGAGCTTTTTTCTATGGCAGTCATTGTAAATCAAACATAAAACCCTTGTTTTTATTCCTAAAATGCTGGCACTGTTGTCATAGAGTCTGGCCCTGCTTTTGTAGTTGGGGAAGCAGAGCTGTACAGCTGGCAGGAGGCTGCCAGATGGTGGTAGCTGCAGAAGAATTTGGTGAACACAGTCAATTATGTTGGCTAAATATTGAAATTTTGCATGGAACTATGCTTTCATTGAGTCCTCAACCTATTGTCATACTGGGCACTCAGTTTCTTTGATCTCTGTGGTGGGTGAGCTCTATATGCATTACTGCTGATTTGTTAGCCAGCCTCTGACAGGTTGGCAGCAGTGTCCAAAGCATTTTTAACACTCATTTGTAGTGCCTGAGAGCCCCATAATCTTGTTCTGTAGGAGAGAAATTTACTCTTCATTTATTTAATCAAAAAGCTTTATTGAGCATTCACTGTGTACAAGGCATGGTGCTAGGCTCAGAATAAGACATGGTCTCTGCCCATGATGATATCTCAATTTAGTAGACGAGATGGACATACAGTTATAGTGCAATGTGATAGTGCAAGTGTACAGGTAGGCACAGGGTCCTCTACCTGAAGGACTGAGCACACCTAACCTTACTTATGCTGGAGGAGAGAAACTCAGATAGGCCCCTTTAAGAGAAGACTATGAGAAAGACCACATGTTAATTGGACTTGACTATGTGAAACTCTAGACTTGTCTTGAAAGGAAGAATAAGAAAGCTAGACAGGCTTAGAGTATAAATGTGAGCCCTAAGAAGGTAGAGCCTGGTTATGCCCATTTTCTTATGTACTATATCCCTGTCAAGTAGCCTCACTATAGTACAGCCTCAAAATTATTGAAGACTCAATATTTGTGAAATTAAGTGTGAAGACTCAGTAGCATCCTGGAGACTTGGGCATCTAGATGATTCTTTTTGTTCCTTGTCACTTGAAGCCTGTTGATGTCCACACTCATAGTTTCCCACAAGATCGTCATCTGATGCAGAAGCATCCAGTATGTAATCAAGCTTATGTTTTTCATCTAGACCAGCAGTTCTCAAACTTTTCCGTCTCAGGACTCAATTATACTTTTCAAAATTAGTGAGAAACCCAAAGATCTTTTTTCTGATTTATGCTATATAGCAATTGAAATTTACCAGATTAGATTGAAACTGAGAAAAATGTAAATACAAAAATACCTAAACACTTATTCCATTTATTATCAGAGCAACGGCATCATCACCTGTCAGGTGGCATCTGGAAAATACAATACACATTCATTAGAGAATAGAACAAAAGCTGATAAATGTCCTATTCGTTTTATTAAGAAAACAGTTTTGAATACATGGATCCTTGAAAGTGTCTTGGAGATCCTCAGGGCTCCTGGACCACTCTAAAAACCACTAAACTAGATTAACTCGCGTACACCAGGGTCAATTCCAACATGACAGAACTTCAATTCCAGTGCTTTCTAAGGTACGTTAGTTGGCTCCTTTTGTCTTATTTTTATCTTTGCTGTTTATCACTCCATCTCTGTCAGTATTTGCTCAGTTCATCACCTTTTGGTTTCACTAACTCCATTCCTAACTCTATTCTTGTACCTGCTTAAGGTTTGGTTTCCCCAGTGTTGATTCTTAGTCTCTTAGGTGAGGTTTATTTTTTTTTAATATAAGCAGCTTTATTGATATGTAATTGACATATCTCAAAATTCACCTTGCTAAATTGTACGATTAAATGGCTTTACTATAAGCAGTGCTATGTAACCATTACTACAATTTTTAGAACATGTCCATTGCCCCCCAAAACATCTGTACCCAGTAGCCGTCACTCCTTTTTCTTTTTTCTGCTTCCCTCCCAGTTGCTGACCACTACTTATCAACTTTCTGCCCATAAATTTGCATCTAAACATTTTATATGAATGGAATCATGCAATATGTGGTCTTTTATGCCTGGTTTCTTTGACTTAGCCTCATGTTTTCAAGGTTCATCCGTGTAATCACATCAATCAATACCTCAATCCTTTTTGCTGTTGAATAACATTCCATGTTATGGATATATTACATTTTGTTTATGCATTCATCAGTTGATGGATATCTGAGCTGTTTCCACTTTTTGGCTATTATGAAGAATGCAGCTATGAATATTTGTTTCAATGTGGCCCTATGTTTTCATTTCTCTTGGGCGTATAACTAGTGGTAGAATTTCTGGGCCTTATGGTAAGAGTATGGATATCTGAGCTGTTTCCACTTTTTGGCTATTATGAAGAATGCAGCTATGAATATTTGTTTCAATGTGGCCCTATGTTTTCATTTCTCTTGGGCGTATAACTAGTGGTAGAATTTCTGGGCCTTATGGTAAGAGTATGCTTAACATTTTGACAAACTGCCAAACTTTGTTTTCCAAAGAGGCTAACTACTATTTACCCCATATCCTTTTATTTTTTGTCTTTTTAATTATAACCGTCCTAATGGGTGTGAAGTGGTACCTCTTGTGGTTTTAATTTGCATTTCCCTAATGACTAATGGCATTAAGCATCTTTTCATATGCTTATCAGTTATTTGTATATCTGCCTTGGAGAAATGTCTACTCAGTTCCTTTTCTCATATTTTACATAGTCTTGATAAGTCACTTATGAGCTATGTGATTTGCAAATATTTTCTCTCATGGTGTTGGTTGTCCTTTCATACTCTTGGTAAAAACCTTTGAGACATAAATGTTTTTAATTTTGATGGATTTTAGCTCATCTATTTTTTTCTTTTATTGCTTGTGTTTACGGCATCATGTCTAAGAAATTATTACCTAATCCTAGGTCATGGAGAGTTAAACCTATGATTTCTTGCAAGTTTTAAAGGTTAGCCTTTACATTTGGGTCTATTTTCCAATTCACAAATTTTTCTTTAATATGGTGTGGGGTGACATGTGGACATCCAGTTTTCTCTGTATCAGTTGTTGAAAATACTGTTTTTCCTCATATATGAGATGAGTTTTTAATACTTTAATATTTGCCAGTTTTGAATATCTGCACTTCTCTCATTCTTCCAGAGCTTACATTCATCTTTGGTGTTTCCCAGGTCTTGTAGAGGAAATTGTTCAGTCCTGTTGTCGAGGTTGACCAAGGCAATATTTTCAATCTTTCAGCTACTCTCTCTGGACAACCTGTATGGGCCGTGGTCCTGTAAATGTTTGGGCATGGCATGCACCCTGGAAATGAAAGTTTGAAGAAACAAGTTCTTGTCTAAGTTCTACTCGAATTGACTATGTACTTCAGGCATATACCTTCCATTTTCTTATCTTAAAAAATGAATGTGTAGGGTGCACGGGTGGTTCAGTGGTAGAATGCTCGCCTTCCATGTGGGGGACCCGGGTTCAATTCCCAGACCATGTCCCCCCAAAAAAGAATGTGGAAATAATGAAGAAATTTTATTTTCATATATCTGATAAGTGTTTTTCAATATTTGCAATCATATTACAAAGATTTTTTTTAATGAGACAATCAATGACTTCCACAGTTCTTAGCATATAATAGTAATTAATGTTATTTTGTTTAAATTGTTTCCGTTTTGGTATCTACATAATGAGGTGTGGAAACACAGTTGGGATGCAGTCTAAACATACCTTGGTTGAATTAATCGATTTTGGTAGGTTGGGAATTTAGATATGTTTGGGGGAGAAATAATAATTGCTAGGATGTATTGAGTGACTATTATAAGCCAGCTATTATATCAGGGATTTTACATACTTAAAAAAATTAATTCATACATTTCGCTGTGAAATAGTATTATAATTGCCTCTGCTTTACAAATGAGGACTATAGGGCTTTAAAGGAGGTGTGTAACTTGCCAAAATCATAGTTTATATATAGTGAAGCTGAGATCTGACTAGGAAGTTTGTTTGAAGAGTCCTGTTCTAGCTTGCTAGCTGCCAGAATGCAATATACCAGAAACAGAACAGCTTTTAAAAAAGGGAATTTAATAAGTTGCATGTTTATAGTTCTAAGGCCAAGAAAACGTCCCAATTAAAGCAAGTCTATAGAAATGTCCAATCTAAGGCATCCAGGGAAAGATACCTTGGCTCAAGAAGGCCGATGAAGTTCAGGGTTTCTCTCTCAAGTGAGAAGGCACATGGCGAACAGAGTCAGGGCTTCTCTCTCATCTGGAAGGGCACATGGAGAACACAGCGTCATCTGCTAGCTTTCTGTCCTGGCTTCCAGTTTCATGAAGCTCCTGGGAGGCGTTTTCCTTCTTCATCTCCAAAGGTTGCTGGCTCGTGGACTCTCTGCTTCGTGGTGCTGCAGTATTCTCCGCTCTCTCCGAATCTCTTTCATTCTCCAAAATGTTTCCTCTTTTATAGGACTCCAGAAACTTATCAAGACCCACCCAAATGGGTGGAGACATGTCATCACTTAATCCAGTTTAACAACCTCTCTTGATTAAATCACACCACCAGGGAGATGATCTAATTACAGTTTCAAACATACAGCATTGAATAGGGATTAGAAGAAATAGCTGCCTTTATAAAATGGGATTAGGATTAAAACATGGCTTTTCTAGGGGCATACATCCTTTCAAACCAGCACAAGTCCATATTGCTAATCATTAATCATCAGAAAGTTAATAAAAACATTCATTTCTGCTTTGATTCAGAATCAATTGAATTGAAGAAAGAAAAAAGTATTCCTTGGGTACTTATCCTGAAGAGTAAGTGTCAACTGGAATGCTGGAATGCCTGAGTCCCTGTTTCTAGTTAGAAGAGAGGCAAGGATAACTTGTCATTCATCTGATTGGAATTCATGGTGATGTATCCCAGCACAAAATCAAAAAAATGGGTGAATCATCATTCAGTCCATGCAGGGCCAGGGTCAGGACTTCAATTGTATAAGCGCTTCTTGGCTGTATTGGGGATAAAAAAAACTGATGTCTCTCAGTAGTACAGAAGGTGTTTTGATTCATATACTAAGGCTAATTTATTGTCTGGTTTTCTTGAAATGAATTCAGAGCAATCCAACTAGCAGAGGCTTTGAGGGTGAAAAGAATGTCATAGCTGCTCCTGGTAGTTGGCTAAACTGGAACATTTTGTGGAAAAATGGCTTTAATAGCATCAGGGATTTCCACATCCATAACTCCTGGGAGTATCGGGGAATAGTTCTTGAGGTCAGTGTAAGGGTAGTCTTAGTAGTTGAGCTGAGTCCTATATATAGTTGAGCTCAATGGACTAGAAGCTTTGTGAGACAACTGTTGCAAAAATCCCAACCATTATGAAAACATCAGGAAAGCCAACTTTTAGGAGAAGTCTTTACCATGAATCTGAAGAGAGGAACACTCAACATTCCTAGGACCCAGGGAGCATGTCAATGAGGAAGGGGAACAATGATTCATGGGCCTGAGAAAGAGGTTGATTGTGACCTCTTAATTAATTAATTAATTAATTAATTAATTAATTAATTAATATTTTAATATTAATTATTAACATGTTAATATAATATGAATATCCAGGTTCAGGGGGCAGTGCTTCTAGGCATTCCCTCAGGGAGAACTAGTCAGTGATATGACCTGAAAGGCAGACAGAGCTTCTCACATAGTGCTCATTTCCATGTGGTCATTGTGAAAAAGGGCAAACTGTCCCAATATCTAATACTAATGGAATGTTTGAATAAATAATGATTCAATCATATGATGGAATATTATGCAATCATTAAAGTGAGGGTTATAAATAATTTATTGGTGAAATTGAAAATCTTCTTGATGGAATATTGAATAATAAAAGAAAGGTGCAAAGTTGTATGTATAGCATGATCAAAATTATAAAATTATGTGTAGACTTCATTTAAAAATAGACTAGCTCTAGTTAGAGGATTTAAATTTATGAAATTGAAAAACAGACCAAGAAAATAATCAACATTTGAGTACATATGTGGCAATATTTAAAAAAGAGAAATATAATCATAGAGCGACATGTCAGAGTTGGATGGAAACTTCAAGGTGACCATTAAAACTTCTTAATTGTTGGATGTAGACACTGAATCCCAAAGAAAAGTCATTTATCCCAAAGTTAAGTTAATGGCAGAGCTGGTGCTAGAATGTTGTATTTTCAGGCGTTTTCTCTTCTCAAACTCCTGAATAAACTGTTTACATTCACTGATGTCACTCCTCTCCCACTTACTTTGCTTCTTTCTCCTCAACCCATTACAGTCCCACCAAGAACTCTGGTATCTGTGAGATAAGCATTGAGTGACTCCTCCAGTAATCTGTGACTCTGTTCCATTCACCTCAAGAATACATATAAAGAACACAGTGACTGAAGATAATATTACAGTCTGGATATTTCAATTCTACTGTAATTTATTCTCAAAATCATTTTAAGATGTGCAAATTTTGTTATTAATTGCAAATTATTTTATATTGTCTATTCTAGGACCCAAGAACCCTTTCACCTAAAGCCATACTACTCTCCAGCAGAAAAGCAAAATTAAAAGATCCCTCATCATGAATGTAGCATTCCAGCCTTGATTCCAAAAATATGATGGAAATACCAATACCATATATGAAAGCAATGGCAGTCTTGCCCCTATGTTTCTCTCTATCTCGCTCAAGCACAGCGGCAGAGTCAATATGCAGGGATGAGCAGACCAAGATACTGAAGGCATGGGAATCAGGGACCTTCAGTAATGCAAGATTAGCCCATCCCCGTCCACATATCTCACACTGCCAACTAAAGATCATCTTTCATATGGGCAAAAAGTCAATTAGCAGGAAGGCATAGCAATCCTAAGTGTATCTAATAATGGAATACTATTATAGTAATATAGTAGAATCTTATTCTAATAGTAGAGCTTCAGAATACATGAAGGAATAAACTGACAGACCTTAAGGAAGAAATAAATAAGTTCACAGTCATAGAGAGGTTTTCTAATGTTTTTTGCAGTATTTTATAAAATAAGTAGACTAAACATGAATCAAGATAAGGAAGATTTGAATGGCTCCATTAAGCAATTTGATCTAATTGACATTATAAAACATTCATCTAAAAATAATAGAATACATATTATTTTCAAATACAGATTGACTCTTTGTCAAGATAGATCATATGCTGATCCATAAAATAAGTCTCAATAAATTTCAAATGTTTGAAATCCTCCAAAGAATGGTCTCTTAAACAACATTTAAATTAGAAAGCAATATCTATCAGATATGTAAAAAAATCCCCCAATTATTTAGAAAATAGGCAACATACTTCAAAATAACCTGCAGGTTAAGGAAAAAAATCACAAGGGGAATTTAAAAAATATTTTAAACCAACTTACAATAATACTTTTTTAAAAGGCATATAAAATGTGAGGGATACTCCTAAAACAGGGTTTAAAGGGAATCTTTTACTCTAAATGGTTACGTTGAAAAAAAGAAGATTCCACATTGAGAAGCTAGGAAAAAAAAAAAGAACAAATCAAACCCCAGTGAATGAGAGGGGAAAATAATAAAGAAAGAGCAGAAATCAATGACATAGTAAGCAAACAATATAAAAAAATTATCAAAGCCAAAGTTTGGTTCATTAAAAAGATTTAATGAAAGAATACAACTCTAGAAAACCTAATTGAGAATGGAAGAGACTCTTTAAACCAATAAATTTGGCAATGTAGACAAAATGGCTAAATTCCTTGAAAAACAAACTTGCTAAAACTAACACAAGAAGAAACAGAACATTGGACTAAATTATATATTAGAAGACATTAATTTTGCAATTAAATACATCCCTACAAACCCAAATAGCTTTATTAGTGAATTCTGTCAAGCATACAGAGGCTAAATAATAAAAACCTTGCTAAAATCCCTTGTAAGAGTAGATAGATATTCCAGTATTCACCAAATCACTTATGGGGCCAGCATAATCCTAAAACAAAATCATGACAAAGGCATTATGAGGGGAAAAAATTACATTATGAACATAGATGTAAAATTCCTTGAGATTTGCAAAAAAATTCAGCAATATATACCAAAGATACTATATTATGACCAAATGATGCTTTTCCCAGGAAACAACATTGGTTTAACATCTGAAAATCAATCAATGTTACTTACCACATTAATAGGATAAAAACTAAATTCATTTCAATATATCCTGATAAATTACTTAACAAAATTCAACACCTAATTATGATAAAACAGCAAACAAGTTAAAAATATAGAGAACTTTTAAGAATGATAAAAGGTATCTAGCAAAAAACTATAGTATAAAAAAATTAATGGTAAAATATTGAATATTTTCCCCCAAATAAAGAAAAATGAAAAGATCTGTTCTCACCGCGTCCATTCAACATTGTATTGGAGATTCTAGCCAGGATAATGAGAGAAGTAAAAAAAAAACAACTAGCATGAACTTTTGAAAGGAAGGAGGCACAGTTTTTATTCACAGATGATCTGATTATTTATCTTTAAATCCCTAAAGAATCTACAAAAAACCCACTAGAACTAACAAGTGAAGTTAGCAAGGTTGCAGGAGTCAATGCCAACAAACGAAATCCAATTGTATTTTTATCTACAAAAAACAAAGCAATTGGAAGATAAAGTTTAAAAATATTCCTAAATAATTTCAAAAAATATATAAAAGTGTATGGTAATAAACCTAAAAGACATTCAAGAACTTTTTCCTAAAAACTACAAAGCATTGTTGGGAGCAGTTTAAAAAGGGTCTACATTAATGGAGAGATATTCCTTATGCATCCATTATTAAGATGCTAATTCTCTCAAATTTGATTTATATACTCAACACATTCTAAATCAAAATCCCAGTAAGTTTATTTTTTCTTTAGGAGAAATGAACAAACTGATTTAATTTGTATATAAATGCAAAGTACCTTAAAAAGACCAAAGTTGGAAGAGGTACACTGTTATCAAGATTTCCTAGAGGGCGGGCCACGGTGGCTCAGCAGGTAAGAACGCTTGTCTGCTGTGCTCAAGTACCCGGGTTCGATTCCTGGTGCCTGCCCATGTAAAAAAAAAAAAAAAAAAAAGATTTCCTAGAAAGTTTCAGTAATAAAGCCAATGCTTTAAGGATAGATAAAAGATATTTCGGAAGGGTGAGCTGTGGTGTGTACATACGATAGAATATTGTGCAGCTGTAGAAAGGAATGAAATCACGAGGTATGCAACAATGTGAATGAAGCTTGAGAACATTATGCTGAGCAAAATAAACCAGAAACAAAAGGACAAACATTGTATAATCTCAGTAATATGAACTAATATAATGAATGAATTCTGAGAGTGAAAGTCAAAAGCACAGGCTATCAGTAGATAAAAAGGTGGAAGAGATCAGACAATTGATGCTTAAGGAGTACAGAATGTTCAATGAGGTTGATTTGTAAAGACTCAGCAATGGATAGCACAATCCTGTGTGATAATAGCACAATATTGTAAGTGTAATTAACAAAGCTGAGTGTATGTTTGCAAAAGGAAGGCTAGGGTCATGTTTGTCACAGAAGGAAAGATAGAGGAGAAAACCTGGAACTGTATAACTTAGTGAAACCTAGAATGGAAAATGATGATGGTGAATTGTAAAATATAAGATAGTTCTTATATGAACTAGAACAAACATATGCCACTATTACAAGGTGTCAATAATAGGGTGGTATGGGGAAAATACAATTAATGTAAACTAAGATCTATGGTTAATAGCAACATTGTAATATTCTTGCATTAATCGGAACGAAGGCACTATACCAAAGCTTAATGTAAATAATAAGGGGATCTAAGGGGTATGGGATTTTTCTCTTTGAAAGAAATGAGGAAGTTCTCATATTAACTGCATTAGTGAATGCATAATTATGTGATTATACCAAGAACCATTGATTGTACATTTAGAAGGGACTGTATGGTGTGTGAATAAAACTGTTGAAAAAGTATGGGGGAGGATAAGGAACATAGAATGGAATGGTTTGAATTTTATTTTTAATTTTTATTTCTTTGTTTTTTGGAATAATGAAAATGTTTTAAATTGCTTGTGGTGATGAATGCACAACTATGTGATGATACTGTGAGCCATTGATTGTGTACTTTGGATGGATTATATGGTGTGTGAATGTATGTCAATAAAATTGCATTTAAGCAAAAGAAAATAAAGACCTGCAGTAAAGGTAGCTATATGAGCAATTATAAGTACAAAAAACGATACTTCAAACAAAAATAGAGGGAGAAAATATATTTCACGATTGTACTCTATTGATTTTCAACAAAGGTGGCAATGTAATTCAATGGGAGATAATAATGTCAGTTTATCAATACGTAATGGGACAAATAAATAACTGTGTTAAAAAATAAACCTTGGTAGTTCAGTGGTAGAATTCTCTCATTCTAAGCGGGAGACCTGGGTTTGATTCCCAGTCCATGCACTTCCCCAAAAAACAAACATACAAGCAACAGAAATTCAACAAATGGTGCTGCAATACTGGGATATTCAGATGGAAAAATAACAAAATGTGTTCCCACCATACAGCATATGAAAAATAAATAAAAAATTAAACCTTGGCTACTACCTCACACCAACACACAATTATATTTATAAATGAAAATGTCAGACTTCTAGAAGAACGTATCCTTGTGACCCTGATGTTGACTAAGATTTTCTGGTAGGACATAGAAGCATTAAATAAATAAAAAAAAAAAAGATAGATTAAATGTTAAAAAAAATTAAAATTTTGGCTCATCAAAAGACTGAGGGATATAAAAATGAACCACACACTGGAAAAAATATAACTGAAAATACATATAAATGATTGAGGACTTATATCTAGAATAGGAACTAAGGCTCTTACAATTCAACAATGAGAAGAAATACAGCTCAGTTAAAAAGGATCAAACTACTTGAACTGAGACTTCACAAAAGAAATGTGTAAATAGATAATAAACACATGAAAAGAGGTTCAATAGCATTAGTCTTCAGAAATGCAAGTTAAAACCACAATGACAGACCATTTCATATACCCTAGAAAAACAAAATAAAAAAGGTAAAAAAATTAATCAAAATTAATTAAAAGCTAAAATGTTGGCAAGGATGTAGAACAACTGGAGCCCTTATACATTACTGGTGGAAACATAAAATGTTGAAAAATTCTTTGGAAAAGAGAGTGGTACTTTTCTTCCGGGGGAAGGGGTGCATGGTCTGGGTCTCCCCATGGAAGGCAAACATTCTACCACTGAACCACTCATGCACCCCCGAGAGTGAGACTTTTTAATACAGTGATCCAGCAACTCTACTCCTAGACATTTATCTAAAATAAATAAAAATGCATGTATACAAACTAACTTGAACAAAAGTGTTGATAGCATCTTTATCCTCGATATACTCAAATTGGAAACGACCCAAATATCCTTCAATAGAAGAATTTATAAGCGAGTATTGATATGTTTTTATAATGAAGTGTTATTTAGCAATAAAAAAAGAAAAAAAAACTACTGATATTTGCACCAATATGGATAGATATCAAAAACTTTATGTTGCATAAAAATATCTGTGTTTAATTCAAGTATCAGCAAAAGCAATTGGTGGTAAGACAAATCAGAATTGTGGTTGTATATGTAGAGTTGAAATTGGCTGGAGCTAAAGGAAATTTTTATATCTTAAATGAGGTGATGGTCACACAGGTGTATATACACAGGTGTTTATTTTTGTTAAAACTCATCAAACTGAAATTTAAGGTCAGTGCATTTTATTATATTTATATCTTAGTTCCCCTCCTTAGTAAAATCCCACGTACTTATGTTTATACAACTTGCACACAGACTGGCTCTGGTTTTTATCCAAATGTCCAAAGGGTGTTCTCATTCTCCAGGAAAGAAGAAGCGAGGTGCAAAAGCTTAGCAGTCGAAGCCCAATCTGGCTTCAATTTTGTTTCTGTCAATTACTTAGCTTGGCAATTGGGCTGTTACTTAACCTTTCTAAGAAAAATTTTTCTCTCTTTGCAGACAGTGAAAAATAACATCTAACTCAGAATTGTTGAAAGAATTAAAGATTTTGAATGTAAGTATAGTGCTAATATCATTTAGGCACTCAGCAAATGTTGGTACCATTTCCTCTTCTAGGTCCAGGAAAGCTAGAGGAAAATGTCCTCAAAACAAAAACAAAAACTGACACAGTAACATGAGTTTTTAAAGAATTCTTTATTATTTACTATTTTTAAAAGTTCTCTTTCACTTTGCAACCTATATTTGTATTCCTTAGAGCATTTTCAGAATTCTATGTTTATAATCCCTTGGTCTCTGATACGAAAGAGGATTCTGTAAGTCTCACAACCTTATGAGTTCCTGGTTATCACTCCTCACCTCCTCTATGGAACAAATAGAGCAAATTTGAACAAGCAGAATGCTCTGTTGGGGTATCATTTGGAGCATAATGTGGTCTCCACACAGACATGAGTTCATAATTTTCTTTGTATAGATTATCTAACCAAGCAATGAGGAAACAGAAAAACATGTAGAGTTTAATGGATAAAATAGAAAAGATCAAACACATTTCAGAGAGTAAAGCGAACCTTCCCTTTAACTGTAGATGTTCCTAATTTGGAAACATCTGAAAATGATTTGCTTGTGAGATGTTCAAGTTCAGGAATGGAATATGGACCTTTTCTAAAAACACTTTATCTGCATTGTGGTTTATAATGTAGACATGTCAGAAATACTCTATAAGAAGTTTTAGGAAGAGGAAAAAGCCATCTGGCCCATCATTCCCAACTCTCTGTTTTAGTTTAATCCTGCCTGCCTGCATTTTCACTCTGCCCTTTAATCCCTTCCTTTTCCAGAAAAAGACGGAGGTGCTTATTGAACTCATTTATACTATTGCCTTCAACAGCCTACTCTGGTAACCTTTTCCATATGTTTCTTTAGCCTTCACTTTAAAGTAGCAGCAAAGATGCCTACCTTCCTTCAGGTATTTCTATATTCTCAATATGCCAGGTTTGGTCTCTAGGCTTTTAACTATTTCTAATAAGAAATATTCCATTTCTAGCTATTTGTTTTAGTTTTTAAATAGTCCTTATTTATTTTAATATATTCATTCAATGGTAGATTGAAAAGATCCTTCAAAATGCTCTTACGGTTTCACAAATTCTTCCCCATCCACTTTTCCTGACTTGGATGGTTTTGCCATATATTACAGGTATAATATACATGGTCATGAATATTAGTCAAGGTATTAGTAGTAACAAACAACCTCAAAATTTCAATCCCACTGTTGTCATTCAGGGGTCTAGGAGGGTGGAGGTCCATATTGACACATGCTTGCATGAACACCCCATCAGTGCAAGGGGAATAAGTTGATGGTCACTGATGCTTAATTCTTCCCCCTGGAAGTAACACCTTTCACTTTTGCTTATATTTTATTGGCCAAAGCAAGTCATATTACCACCAGTCTTAAGATAGAGCAGGAAAGAGGCATTCTAGGAATATTTGGTGAACAGCTCTAAGGACTAACGTTCTAAGTATTGATTAATATATAATAGACAAGATATCACAAGTTGATGCTGCTTATTTGAAGAACATAGTAGTGCCTGGCAAGCATTAAAATCTCTGCATGTTTGAATATGGACGATGTGCCCAGAAGTGACCTTGTATTGCTGATAAGTCAGAGCCAACTTGCAAATGCTGCAGCTATAGAAGTGATATCTTTGCTGCTAAAGGTACTTATTTTCCTAATTTTCCTAAGTCTAGATCTGTAGGCATTGCAGTTAATATAGAATAATATCTTAGGTCATCTTTCTATTGAAAAGAGGATAAGAGGAAGATGATTAGAAACATCCCCTATAAGCAAGCAGCTCAAACACAGGAAAGAAAGCAAAAAGGCAATGAGTTATTGGTATAAGACAAATCCACACGGTAGCACAGCTCTTTTTAAGACTCAGATCCCAGACCTCTGGAAATTGTATTTCTAGGGAACTTTCTGGTTTTTAAAGCACATTTACATAAAATATCCATTCAATAGCTTTTATTGAATATTGCAGAAAGTAGTAATGTCTTGTAATACAAAAAAAAAATACCAATGGTTTCCTTGCCAATGAGATAAAGCAAGTGGTCCAGTGGTTCAGTGCTCACACCAGACAAATAAGCTATCAAATAAAATTTAATAAATGCTACAATGGAAAAATGTAGAGACTGTTTAGTAAGAACATCAACGATGTATCTCACATATTGGGGGTCAGGGTAGGTTTTCTAGAGGCTTTAAGTCCTAATCTTTGTGTTAAATGACATGGAAACCATGCCTACAAGAAAAATGAAGGGAAGGCATCCCAGACCAAGGGAAGAACGTTTATGAAGATGCAGTCTTGATGACATGTGATCAAGAGACAACTGATAGTAGGTGCAGAATTTAAGACTTGTAAAAATACTGTGGGTGGGTGGGTGGGTGGGGGAACATGCAAGCCAAGTTTAGTATGGTAGAATGTTTTTCTAGAAGTGGAACATTATTGCAAAGTGTGGAGATACATTTCTAGCATTGTAGGTTGGTGGTCACTCTTGCATTCTTTCAAAATCTACTGATGCTATACATACCCTTGGTCTATGGTATAATTAGTTGGTCCATCACTTTAGGGTGTAGGGCAGTTTATGAAGTCTTTCATGGTGTTAGAATATATGCACCATGTCCCAAATATTCGCTGCTCCCTACCTTCTTTCCACTTGACAAGAGACCTCAAGATATTTTTAAGTTTGCATTTTTTACAATCAACATGATATTCTGTTTCTTTGCAGCTGGTCCAGCGCTATTATTTGCCCAATATCAATCAGCCATTATGGGTCAACATTTTCCAGAATACAACATAAATGCCAAGAGAAAATACATAGTGTCATAACAGCACACATTGAAAGGCCCACTCATTTCAGGATAGCACAGCAGAGGGTTCATTCGCTGAGAACATTTGCAGGATGAAGCACTCTTGCTCATTAGCCTGAGAATGTTGTCAAGTCTACAGCACAATCTCTTACTGACTGATAACGTAGATGTGTGAAGAAATATATAAGAGTCAACTAGTATACAAAATGCCTCAAAATAATTTGGTGCAGGTTGTGTCATGTCACCAATTCCCTGCCTGGAAAAAAAATCTTCACATTATTTACCATGGCATCACAGGGCTTCTAAAATTTGCTTCTGCTAACATTTCCAGCTTCTTCTCCAGCTATGCATATTATGCTTTAGCTATAGTGGACTACTTGCCAATTTGCTAAGTACAGCAGTTGCCTTCAGGTCACTGTATTTTTTTCTTGTGAAAAAGCTGTTTTCTCAGCACAGAATACAGAATACGTTCTTTCCATAAATTCCTCTGTTTCAAGCTTCAGGCTGAATGAGATCTCTACCATAAAGAACTATTCCTACCCTGGAATCAGAACAAATCACATCTTTCCTTTTGCTTTTACCCCTATAATAGAACTTACAGAATTTTGGCTTGTTTGTTGGGGTAGAGGATACAGTCAAGCCCCATAGATTACCAGAACTAATTTTGCAGATCTGTTCACTTAAGAACAGCCTGTTACTGTTTCACATGTGTAGCTGCTAAAGAGAGAATGAACCAAGAGGTGGATCACTTTTTATGTGGAAGTGTAGCAATATGCCAGCTGAGCTGCAGTGGCGCTCAGCAATGATGGGGAGTCGAGTTAAACAGTGTTGACTAGTCACATCTAATTACTTCCTAGAGGGCACAGAGGACCCATGTAAAAGAAACTGAGCTCTGTTCTCAGGTACAAGTGTTTTGGAAGGGCTAAAATGGTGGGAGTAGTGGAAATTAGATTAAGAAAAGAACAAGAAGATCCCTATGAGGAAAAAATGAATTATATTTATACCGACCTAAGTGTGGATGGAATGTGGTCAGGGTTGATACTAAGCCACAATGCCTGGAAAAATGTGGTGTTTAAATACTTGCTCTCTATGTCAATCTTCCTGGAGTTACCTGTAACACCGAGAAGGAGAGGTTATGTGCAGCAAACTGAAGAAAATACCACTTAATGTACCCAAGCAACTCTGTTTTGCAACCTTCCCCTCCTTCTTTTCTTCCAAAGACCAGGACTTCAGATGGGAAGATTGTCTCTCTACAAGACAGAGAAGCAGTGAGCATGGAAGTCGAGAGTAGATCAATACCACCATATGAATGGATTGAATAAAGCACTGTCAGGTCATTAGATATATGCTAGAGACATGTGTCACTACATCAGACAGTGTTACAGGAAAAAGACAAGCACAGCTGCTACAGCAGAGGTGCTGGCAGAATTGGGGATTGCATTAGTTAGGGTTCTCTAGAGAAACAGAATCAACAGGGAACACTTGCAAATATAAAATTTATAAAAGTGTCTCATGTGACCGCAGGAATGCAGAGTCCAAAATCCACAGGGCAGGCTGCGAAGCCGACGACTCCGATGGAGGGTCTGGATGAACTCCACAGGAGAGGCTCACCAGCCAAGCAGGAATGGAACCTGTCTCCTCTGAGTCCTCCTTAAAAGGCTTCCCATGATTAGATTTAGCATCACTAATTGCAGAAGACACTCCCCTTTGGCTGATTACAAATGGAATCAGCTGTGGATGCAGCTGACGTGATCATGACCTAA
>PVIY010005741.1:0-42430 GCA_004026745.1 Myrmecophaga tridactyla
TACATTTAAATTCAACCATAGAGAAATCTGCTTTTAATCTTACCAGGGATTCCTTATATGTATCATATTGCTTCTCTCTTGCCTCTTTCAAAGTCCTCTCTCTGTCTTTAGATTTTGACAATTTCACTATAATGTATCTTGGGATAGATCTCATAGAGTCTATCCTGCTTGGAGTGCATTGAGAGTCCTGGATGTGTGTATTCATGTCTTTCATCAGATTTGTGGAGTTTTCAGTTATTATTTTTCCAAATATTTTTTCTGCCCTTTTCTTTCTCTCTTGTCCTTCTGGCACTCTAATAATGTGTATGTTGTTACTTGATGGTATCCCATAGGTTCCTCAGGTTCTGTTCACTTTTCTTCATTATTTTTTCTGTTTCACAATGGATAATATCAAGTGTCTTGTTTTCAAGTTCATTGATTCTTCTGTCTGTTCAAATCTGCTGTTGAATCTGTCTAATGAGTTACCATTCCAGTTACTGTACTTTGCAGCTCCAAAATTTCTGTTTGGTTCCTTTTTATAATTTCTGTCTCTTTATTTTGTTCAGACAGTTTTTCCTAATTTCCTTTGGTTCTTTTTATATGGATTCCTTTAACTCATTATAACATATTTAAGATAGTTTATTTCAAGTTATTGACTAATACTCCCAGTGTATCAGTTCCTCAGTGATGGTTTCTGGCAAATTCTTTTTCCTCTGAATGGATCATACTTTCCTGTTTCTTTGTGTGTTTTGTGATTTTTATTGAGAACTGGACATTCTGAGTATTATGTTTTTATACATAAATACTGGAATACCTGGAATACTGGAATAGGACTGGAAATCTATTCTCCCAGTCCTCTGGGATTGCTAGTTTTGTTGTTGTTGAGGGGTGGAGCCATCAATGTGTGACTTTTCCAAACTATTTTTTGTTTGTAATTAGGGAATGTAAAGAGAAAAGAGGGGAAAAAATAGGAACTGCCTTTATGCAATGCCTCTGCTGCTTTTGCCTGAGGGGACAGGGAGAGTTGGATCCATGCCTGCCCTCAGATCTGGCTGCTCAGTGATCTGAAGTAGCTAATCCAAAGCAGTGATCAGTGACCAGAACGCACACCCCTGGAGTTTGGAGACCGAGGTCCTTATGGCATCAGCAAGCTGTTCTAGGAACCCGGGTTGCAGTCCCCACTGATGCCTACCACATATTTGGGGATTGGGGTGGGGTGGGCCTGATAGCCACTGCACAGAGGCTGGAATTCACTGATAATTACACAATTTATCAGCCTCCTCCTCTAACTCTTTCTTGGATGCTGCACAGTGTTCCACTAGACTGCAGAGTTTCAAAACAGCTTGATTCATAGAGTTCCTAACAGTTCAAAAGTTGTTTTGGTGAAGGGACCAATTCTGAAGCTTTCTATTCTACCGTCTTTCTGCAATCCTCCTCCTACTGACTGCTTTCTATCTCCAGAAACTTGTCTTTACTGGACATTTCATATAAACAGAATCATATGATATGGAGCCTTTTACATCTGGCTTCTTTCCTTTGGCATAATGTTTTGGAGGTTTGCCCATACTGTCATATGTATCAGTAGTTTGTTCCTTTCTTTTGCTACTTAATATTCCATTGTATGGGCATACTACATGTTTGTGTACCCGTTCATCAGTTGCTAGACGTTTGTATGATTTCCAGTTTGGGACTATTATAAATAATGCTGCTATGAACATTTACATCCAAGTCTTTGTGGAGGCATGTGTTTTTATTTCTCTTGGGTAGATTCTTAAGGTGGACTCATTGTGTTATTTGTTAAGCTACAACTAACATTTTAACAAACTGTCAAACTTTTTTACAAAGTGACTGTACCATTATACAATCCCCCTAGCCGTGCTTGAGAGTACCAGTTTCATCATATCCTTGCCAACATTTCATCTGTCTATTGATAATAACCATTCTGTCTGTTGTGTAGTGGTATCTTATTCTGGTGTTAAATAGGTTTTTATTAAGATCTCACAGCTTTAAATATAGCCACGTGCATTTTGAATCTCCAACAGAGAGTGATGGATAGAGTAGCAAAGTTTCCCAAACTTATTTGCTCTTGAAATTCTTTTTTTCCCTTAAATGAGCATATTAAGGAATTAATGTTCTGCAGAGCACATTTTGGAAAGCATTGCATCATATGATTATAATAGTATTTGTAGTTTTGTTTTCTGTGAGATTTAATCATTTAACAAATATTTAACACACAAAAATTTTGAAGCACATAGCATGGACTCAGAGGTTAATAGCCTACAAAAGATAGAGGGGGATGTCTAAGAGAATAGCACTGGTTTATTTTTGAAAGGTGGTTGTTTTTCATAGAGTCTAAATGTCCCTTTTCTGTGTGCATGGTTCCCCAGCCCAGCTCAGATGGGCCCCAAATCTCAGGGGGAACCAGGCTGAACTCATGTGTCTATGTTTTATTTACCAGCCCTCAGTTGGCTAGTAGTTATAGTGACAATAATGATATTAACAATAAGTTCAAGTTTACATTGATTACATCTGTGCTAGGCAGTGTTAGCACTCTTCATGAATTATCTCACTGAATCCTCACAGTAACCCTATGACATAGGCACTATTATTATAACCATTTTACAGATGAAGAAACTGAGACACCACGTGGTTAGCAGCTTGCACACACACAAGTAGTAGGACGTGGCAGGCAGGATTGGAACCCTGAGAAAGTAAGTGGGCATTTCTTAATGAAATGGGGAGAACAGAAGTGCTCAACAGTGATTCCCCTTTGCTGCACTTCCCTTGACATTCTCAGTGGCTCATTTAGCAGGATCATGGGTGGGGAATTAGTTTTGATCTGCCTCTTTCTGCCATACAAGTTTCAAGAACTTTGCCCTGAGTGGTATTTCCCACATTTCTTTTTGAAATTGCAAATCTATCATTTCTGGTTCAGGACATTTTTTTTGCAGAGCCCTCAAGATGGAAATAATCCACCAGGTCTCAGGCAGTTGGCATTCTTCCTCCTTTTATATGGCACTCTGCAAACATCTGGGCTGTTTATAGATGATTTACAGTCCTCCTGTGGTGCCTAAATGGATATCATCAAAACTGATTTAGATATTAATCTGAAATGATCCAGGCCAGCACATGGTCGAATATAAATTTATTTATGGGGGATGGTAAAAAATCTGAAAGTGTCAAGTGAGAACTGGTTCGTAAATAAATGCTTCTCACTGGTTCCCATGCCATTGCTTCTCAAAGCTTAGTCACTGGGATGACTTGCTGTATTTGTTGACTATGCAGAGTTCCAGGCCCTCTTCCCTACTCTGGAGGTTCAGGATGTGCAGAGGTGGGGTCCTGGGATTTGCCTTTCTAATGTGGCCTCTGAGTGGTTCTGGCACACCCTGCAGTTTGAGAATTCTAGTCTCTGGCATCCCCAATGAAAGAAAACGGCATTGTGTTGTCCCTATCAAATGAGTCCTAGAGCTGGAGGCTCTCCAGGGCTGAGAAGGAGGAAAGCCAGCAGGCATGTGCTGTGGGGAGAGGAGGGTGTCCAGCAGTCACGGTGAGCCCAGTTGATTGCGAGGCCGCAGCTGCCGAGATTGGGGAAATCACAGTGCAGATTTCAGTGGTGGCAGTGAGGTTGAGAGCATGTGTATTTGTCTCATCAGCAGCTGGGTTGAACTGGGAAGTGGATTTCTGGCAGCCCCAGTGTGAAGGGATCTGAGCAGCCATCCATGTCAGAGGGTCTGGCAGCCAGGAAATGGAGATGGAGTAGGGAGAGTAGTAGGGGCTGGCAGGTCTCTACTGCTGGGGGTGGGGGGCTGCTCTGTGAGATACTGGACCTTATAGCCCCTTGGGAAGCTGGTGGGAAACTCATTCCTGAGCCTGAACACAGCCCTTCTGCATGCTCTGAGAATCTCTTTCCAAGGCTCCCCAGGTGACAGCTGGGCAAGAGCTGGCTTTGGGGTCAGTGGACCTGGGATTAGAACTAGCTATGGGAGCTCGACATTGTTCATTATTAAACCCATCTGAGTCACAGTTTCTATATCTATAAAATGAAAATTCAAATGCTTTTCTTTTTTCTTTTCCAGGTTGTTGTGAGAATTAGGGACAAGTGATGCAACAAACTCAGCCCAGTTTCTGGTACACAATAGGCATGCTTTAATGGCAGCTCTGAATCCTCTGAGAACTGAGATTTTCAGAGGGTATCAGGGTGTCAGCCAGCTGCTTAGGAGTCAGCAGAGGATCCAGGATTGGATTTGGGATAAAGGATAGGGTCTAGGCTACAGATGTTACTGGGCCCTGGTTTCCAGAAGGAAAAAAAAAGCAAACATAACATTAAGGCTTAAGTAGTGTTTATCATGCGTATCAGGCATTGTTCTAAGCACTTTACACACAACCTTATGAGTTTAGTACTATTGTTAACCCCACTTTGCAGATGAGAAAATTGAGGTTCAGAAAGATTTATGAACAGTCACCCACCTCTCACATGACAGAATCAATCCCCTGTTCATCCCCTTAGCATTTGCCTGGACATTTAAACTAAGCACAGGGTCATAGCCCTCGAACTGCAGTGCTGAGTGCTGAAAGCAAACTGGGCCACAGGAAAAATGGTCTTGGCTTTTTCATTACCATAAATTTCTAGGTGTAAAATTGTACAACCACTTCATAACAAAGTTAGAAAAGCTGGCATTTTCACAACAGAACCCGAACTGTAATAAATCTCCACTGTTGCCAAGAGATTGATAAATCCTGACAGAGAATCCTTAACACAGAATTCTCTGATACTGAAAATCCTTGCCTATTTTATATTTCATTCTCATGTAGGATTTGACCCCTTTCATGGGTTAATCAAAGCTTCAAAGGGCCTCCCTCTTACCACTTTCTCCTTCTTCCTTCCATTTCCCCTGATCTAATCCTTATTCATTTGATATGAATCCAAATGTCTAATCAAGATTTCCTCCACTGACGCATGAAGCATTGGCATTAATAAATATATATATTGAATTATGAGAGTATATTGTGAGAGTTCTAACATTTTGTGACATTTTTCTTCTTCGCTTCTCTGTTCTTCCAGGGTATAACCTCCAGTAGCAGAACAATTCAGGCCAGTAATCAAGCTGCCCAGTCCTGCTTGCACCTTGTCACAGAAAACAGCTGGACGCTTTTCTAATCAACACCTCCCAATACAATACTCTCGGTCACCAAAGGAGACCAGAGGAGAGTTTGAAACTTTCTAAAGTCATCTAATAGATACTGAATGCAAAGGGATATTGAGGTTGCCTTTGCTCAAATCTAGTCTATTTGGTTGACAAAGAGGGCAGAATATAGGTGTCACTTTCACCCAGGAAGTCACATGGACAGATTCTGCATTTAAGCCTCTGCACACACGATGGATGATGGTTATCGAAGCAGCTCAAACCTCTACCGCGGTGCAAGGGATATAGCTCGAGAGGTGACCAGGCCGTCCCGGCACCAAGCAATGGATGACTACACATATCAGGATAACTATGGGGCCTACACCCCCAGTGATGGCTATTACCGTGGCAATGAGTCCAACCCGGACGAGGACGCGCAGAGTGATGTCACAGAGGGGCACGATGAGGAAGATGAGATCTACGAGGGCGAGTACCAGGGTATCCCTCACCCCGACGACGTCAAGACCAAGCAGACCAAGATGGCGCCCTCCAGGGCAGACGGCCTCCGGGGCCAGGCAGACCTTATGGCCGAGAGGATGGAGGATGAGGAGCAGCTGGCCCACCAGTACGAGACCATCATCGATGAGTGTGGCCACGGGCGCTTCCAGTGGACTCTCTTTTTTGTCTTGGGCTTGGCACTGATGGCCGATGGGGTGGAGGTGTTTGTGGTGGCTTTTGCCCTGCCCAGTGCAGAGAAGGACATGTGTCTGTCCAGTTCCAAGAAAGGAATGCTGGGTAAGTGCAAGTTTCCAAGGATAATTCTCTTCAGGGTATTAAAATCCTGAAGAGAGAGGAGAAATAAAATGTATGTAGTACCTGCCTCTCTCAGGCACCTTAAATATATCACTCTCTGCCCTTGCAGAGTTATGTTATACCCATCTGCAGTTAAGGAATTTTCATTGCAGAGAAATTAATTTGACTTATCTTAAGTTTATGCTCTTAAATAGTGAAGCTTGTATTCCTACCCGGGTATGTCTAGCTCTTTATTTGTTTGCTGTATCTTGGTGCCTCTTTGAAAGTCAGATTTCTTTAAACCATCTTCCACATCCCAATGACATAGAAGTTTTGTGAGTGTCAGGCCAGAGGTCTCTTAAACTCCGTGCTTCCCTGTGTTTCCTTCCTGAATCCAACAGTGTCTGCTCCTGGTTTCTTGTGACCGTGTTAGCAGGCTGAATGCCACGTGCCTGGGGCTGTGTCATGGGCTTGCATTCGCCAGCAGAGCCCTGCAGACTGGGGAGAACCATTCTGTGCGGCACAGATGGATTCCTCAGGGTAGAGGACCAGCTTTGCAAATGCATTAGGAGACTAGCACCAGCAGAGCCAAGCATCAGACAGGACTTGAGGCCAAGAGGATTTTGTGAAGTCAGAGAAAGGATGGGCATAGAAAGTGTGGTGTGGAAGAGAGTCATCATAACACAGACACGCGTTCATCTTGGCCATTAAAAATGTCTTGCAAAATATATGCACTTCTAAATTTAGAGAGTTTGTGCAATCGATTGTTCAGCAGACTTGCGGTTATTGAGAACTTACCCTGAGTCAGGTTCTGACTCAAGACTGAGACATACTTCTGGACCTCAAGCGCTCAAACCCTAGCTAGAAACTTAGATCATTCATTTAACAAATATTTATTACACCCATGTGTTAGTCTCTGTGCTTAGGCTGTGGGGAGACAAATTTGAACCAGACACAGTCTCTGCCCCTGAACGAGCTTTTACAGATAGCAGGACAAACAGAAATTAAACAAATAGAAACAGAATTATTTAATTACCATAGTGATAAGCACTATGAAATACCTTGGGCAATTCTGGCCCTACTGCCTGTGTTAGAGCAGGGGTTGGCAGACTTTTTCTATAAAGGACCAGATGGTAAATCTTTTGAGCTTTGTCATCTCTGTTATAAACCCTCGACTCTGTGGCTGTGGTGAAAAGCAGTTGATAGGTAACGAATGGACGTGGTTGTATTCTAATAAAACTTTGTTTACAAAAACAGGCCATGGGCTGGATTTGCCCTGTGGACTACAGTTTGCCAGCCCCTGGTTTACAGCCACCACACATTCTTTCTGAATAAGATTGGGATACAAAATAAAGAAAATGTGAGCATAAAGAATTCTCCCTGGGGGCTTAAAAAATTGTTTTTAACCATTGCTGCTTAACTAAAGGGTCGTACAAAATGACCAGAACTTTGCCAGATATGACCATTTAGGAACCAAGAAGAAACTGAGTATATATATATACAGAAGAAATAACAGAAGCAAGGATATCAGTCAGAGTTGTTAAACCCAACTGAATTTTAAATATATATGTAAACATATAAAACTAAACAATATATTGTTTAAATATAAAATATATTCTATATTCTGCTAGCTTCATTGAAATCTGAATAGTAGATGTTTTTAAAAGGGCAACCCCCTCCAAACAAAACCAAACCATCCCCACCTGGTCTAAAAATTTCCAGGACATTAATTTGTTTTGTGGTGTTCCCAACTGAAATCTTGGCCCCAAATTGGCAATGTCAGTATTGATTTCATGCCCTGCTGGTTTCCCTGCCACCCCCGTGCCGCAGCCTCATTAAAAGAGACGCAGATTGGCTGCAGTGCCGGCTCCCAGGGCAAATGCAGGAGGTCCAGGGAACGGGGCCTAATCTGGAGAGAGCCCACATTTGTGCAGTTTGGCTTTCAGTGCTTTCGTTAGAAGGATGCCAGAGAGTCAGCTCAAGAGGGCCAGCAGAGATGGACTTAAATGCCTGCAGGCTTTGTTTATGGTCCAGGATGAGTGTATAGGTGCCTCTGGGGAGGTAGGCAGGTGAGGGCTGGCCCTCCCCCATCCTGCAAGGCAGTCTTGCATGTGACCTGCATGCTAACTGTGGAGGTTAGAGGATTTTATACACAGGAGGAAACGGGCTCAGCGAGCTGAATCTAAAGTTACACAGCTAGCAAGTGCCGGGACTGGGGCTAGAACCCAGGTATGTCTGATTTCAAAGTCTGTGCTCATTCTGCTGTATCATACAGCGTGTCTGTGGGAAAGAGGATATGTCCTTGGGACAGGCCTTCTCTTCACATCATTGGGCACCCCATAGATTGTTTGGAACCCTGTAGATTGCCTCTAGCTGAGAGGAGCACGGTGCAATGAAAAACGGTGTGGACGCTGGAGGCTGACTGCACAACGGTTTGGCAACTGGCTGAGCTATTTATCAGCAAATGCCCTTGGGCAGATAACTCCTCTAATTCTCAGTCTTCTCCTCTGTGGAGAGAGAACATAACACATTTGTTGTGAGGACTAATGAGATCATGCAGGTAAAGCAACTGGCACTGGCTGCCTCCGAAGCCACCACTGGTTCTTATTGCTTGGTGTTCTTGTGACCTCTCAGTGTTCCTTCATAGTGAATGAGCAGTGGAGAGATGATCCTGCAGCCTGGGCCCTAGACCAGGCCACCTGGGGGTCCGTTCTGCTGACTCCGAGGATGGTGACCTTGGGAGAGAACCTCCCTGTGCTTTGGTTTCCTTGTCTGTGAAATGGAGATAATGGTATTTCTCTCATGGGGTTTTTGCGAGGATTAAATTGGTTTCATGCATTTTACTTGCCCAAGACCATGCCTGGCACATAATCGGTGCTCTAGACATCTTAGCTCTTATTGATGTTGAAGTTGTTAGGATACTAAACAGCTTGCTTGATAATGACAAGCCCCCCGAATTTGGACCTGATGTTCTCAGGTGACCTTGCACATTCCTTCCACCCAAAAGTGTTTGTTGACAGCATTTAAGCCCAAGGGGTCTCACCTTGGCTCGTGAAAAGGCCCTTGCTCTTCAAATGCTATCCCAGCTCTATCTTTCCCTTTCTTCTTTCTTTGCTTTTGAAAGAGACTCTCTGAAGGTGATGCCTCCAGGTAGGGTCCCAGTAGATGCTCAGTGATGTGGAACCCGCAATTCAGTAAGAGAATGTTCCACCCCTATCCTCAGCTCTCAAGTCATAGACTCCTTTGTTATTTTCTTCCTAGAAGTAAGTGGATTAATTCAGAAAATAAAAGAAGTGTCCTTCAGCCAGTTAACAGAAATATCTGGGTGCCTCTGTGCCACTTTTCTCAGCTTTTACAAATAAGAGAGTCTGGTTCACTGAGTGCTGTTTTGTAGTGGGTCATTTGCCTAAAACTGACTTACTTGGAGAAGAAGTCTGTGAAAATGTTTCAGCATTGAAGGCCCAGCCTTGCTTCATATCAAGCAGCTGGTTCCATTCGTTACAGGGAGAATGTGTTCGTTACTTAAACTGTCCATTCCTTATTTAAAATAATGGCTGAACATTATCACATGCCCGGCACTCTTTTGGTCTAACACAAAGCAGACTGTTGTGGCACCTAGGGGATTTCATTCCAATAGCAGAAATAGAGACCCCAGATGAAATATAAAATGCATTTGGGCAATGCAATATTCAGCATTGTCACCTTATTCAGATACAAAGAAAGGTGGAATGTTTCAAATTAGTTAAGCTGAAACTGAGGCCATCAGAAAAGAGAGTTTGTTACTCAGAGGTCTTACAGCTGGCTTCAGTGGCAGAGGGTGGGATGGGGTGTGGTGGGTCACCCAGGGGTGGGAGCATGCAAGCAGCGCAAGAGGGACCGTGTGTGGGCTGGGGCCTTTACTGTGGCCCAGGGGTGGAGATTGGGGGATTTCCTGCGGGAGGCAAGGTTTGGTTTGTTTAAACCAAACACATGCGAAAAGGGAAAGGGACTGGGGGTGCAAGGGTGTGGGGTCGGGAGCTAATCATTTGGGACCTGCTCTGTGTTCTGGGTGAGGTGTGTGGGTGGTGGGTGGTGGCTGCGGGTGAGTTTATGCCCCAGAGCTGGAAAGCTGCTCATTCACTGGGCCAGAGGTCAGTGTGGAAGCAGGTAGCTCAGCCAAAGTAGCGCAGATGCTGAGGCAGTGGGCAGACAGTTCTTGATAGTTTTGACGCAGAGTAAGGGGATAGAGTTTGGAGGCTGGAAGGTTCTAGAATTAGGCAGCTTGTTTTTCACCCGCTCTTCTATCTTATGGTTTTGTGGCCTTGGGCTAATCTGGAGGCTTCCTTCTGAGATCCCATGATTTTCAGCAGCTGGTCAATGAATCCACATTTCTATTTATCCCCCTTTCAGGTAATGTTTGTGTGTTTTTTAGGTGTATGTTAAAGGAAAAAGTTACCCGAAGAAATGGCTTTAAAGTAGGAAGATCAGGGCCGCCTGGCATGTTAAGTCATTGGGTTCTTTCAAATGGCGTCAAATGGAATGGGTGGCAGCTCAGAGATCTGTTTCCTTGCAGCTAAGATGGCATTTAATATTCATGTATTTGATACATGAACACCAAAGATTTCCCGTCACTGTAAAAATGCTCCTTCACTGGGAACTGGGAGCTATTTCCCACCTTCATGCTGATGAAAAGAGAGCCCCGCTTTTAGGGCCGAGTGCCGTATTCTTCCCACAGAGTTTTGATTTCCTGGAAGGGTCTTGTTGCTCGATGTGCATCTTATCTGCTGTTGGTTTCTGTTGCCATCGGCAGTGGGAAGTTTCCAGAGTTGTTTGTGTCAGGCAGTGGTTTCCATCCGAACAGGAGGCGCTGGGCTCGGTGTCCCTGCCCTCTGGAGGAGGAGGTGACAGCGTCACAGAGGGTGGATTCATTAGAATACGTTGTGAGTTGCATTTCCTTAGCAGCCCTGGGATGGATGATTATTCTGCTGTCATGAAAGATTATCCTTTAATTGTCTTCTGTGCAAATCCTAGATGAGCATCGGGGCCTGACTGAAGGGCCACTGTTTCTTTAGCTTGAATCCAGAGTGTCAGTTCCTGGAAGGAGAAACTGCTGTGTGTTCCAGGGCCTGTACAAAATACGTGCTCAGTAAACCTTTGCATATCACCTTGAAAGCAAACATGATGGTGAAATTCACCACTAAGTTGTTTTTTTTTCTCTTAATGTATTCCTTTTTGTGTTTGATTTATATCCATCCTTATGTATGCATTTAGATCACGGGCTTCTTTAGGATCAGATGAAATCGAAGTGTTCCCTTCAGAACCTGCAATGATTAGTGTATATAGGAGTGTGGACTTGATGCCACAGCCTCGGGAAGCTGTTTAATGGGGGCCCATTGAGCGCCTTTGAGGAAGGCAGTGAGGAGGTGAGACCTGTGGTTTAGAATAATCACTAGGTCGCTACGTGAAGAGTGCATTGCTGGGGAGAGAGACTAAAAGCGAGAGGCCTGCCGGGAGGTTTCTGGAGTAGTCCAGGGGAGAAATGTGCAATTCCTGGGCTAGAATGTAGACATCTAGATAGAATGTAGAGGTGCTTAGTGATGCTGAAAAGCCCTGGAAGTTCTCAGAGAAATCGAGAGCTCGACCAACGGCTCAGTTGCAGGCAAGAATTCAAGGACAAGTCAGTGTGCAAAGTCAAATCGTTTAATAAGCTCGAAGCTGAAGAGCCCTGGGAATTGTCTGCTGGGTACCACAGAGCCTCAGGAGTTCTAAGCTTGATGCTAGAGAGCCCTGAGAATTCGCAGAGAGTTCGAGACCTTGCCTGGGGGCTGACCCTGGAAAGGTTCTTGGCTTAGCTGCAGGAAAGAACTCAAGGACTAGTCAGTGTGTACAGACAGACAAAGAATCCAAGGACTAGTCAGTGTGTACAACTCAAAACTTCAATGCCTAGGGAAAGTACACACTTGAACGGGGTGCATGTGGACATTCTCCAAAGGAGGAGTAGCAGTCTGAGGTCGGGGTCCTTGCATTGTAAAGTCTTGGAGGGGCCCTTCCCCCTCTGGCTGTGCTAATAAGGGATTGATGAGCTGCACTTTCCATTGGTTCTTTCCAGGCACCGACCTGAGGGCTGGGTGTGGGGTGCCTACGTGTGCACATGCGAAAAGGAACTTCTTGTTATGGGTCTTAGGGTCACCTCCACCTCCCTCCTTTCCTATCTAACCTGCCTCACTGGCAGAATGCAATAGAGTAGTAGAGGTACCAGTAGAAAGTAGACATAGTAGAAGCTGTTTGAGTGTTTTAAAAAAATTGAGATTTTTATGTAGGAATTTAATATACTTCTGCTGTAATCACCATTTTTTTTTCTTGTAAAATGTGCAAGGAGGAGAATGTTAAGAGATCTACATTTTTTCTACAGCTAGATGTGTTTCTTATAATAAGATTAGTGAATTCATAGTCAGTGGGTTGACTATTACAAGGCTGCCAAGTAAATTCAGTTTTCTGTAATAAATATGCAATGAATAAAAACAATTTCCCATACCAATTAATCAAACAAACACCAAGAACAAGCATCCTAGTCTCAAGGTTAAGAATTCTTTCAAAATTAAACATTGAGATGAGAAAAAAGTCTTGCAAAGAGAACTTCTTGTAAATGAAATGCTCACATTTATGATGTGGAATACAGACTAAGTATGGATTTGGTTTTGGATAAGACATTTTCCCCACTTGTGTATGGCTCTTTTTTTTGTATGTGCCTTTCAGTTTATACATAAAAAGATAGGGCCTCCTGCAGTCTCAAAGGCACTTGTGTCAACAATTTCAGGTTATTAACTCCTTGCTGGAACTTAGGGTTTCTGGGTTTTAACTTTGCTTTTAACCAAGATTGGATCAAAGATTTTGGAGCTTGTATGTGAGTGTGTGTTTAGTTTTACCTGGGTAAATCACATTGTTTGGAGAGAGATATGGAGATAGAGAGGGAGAAAGAAGAGAGGGGAAGGAGAGGGCAACGGAGTGTGGTACTTTTCTTCTAGGGCTGTTGGGAGAATTAAATGAAATCTCCCATGTCACCGTCCAGCTCAGGATCTGCACACAGTAGGTGCACAGGCTATTCTCATCCTGCCCCTCTGACCCAACTGCAAAGCCTCATGTTTTAGCTTCTAACTTCCTTTAATTTTAGTGTTACCTCCTGTCTACTCTGCTTGCAGAACATCTTTTTGGCACCGAGGGCTCCGACTTGAAGGGTTTTGCCCCCCATCGTTCTCTCACACACTCCTGAGGACTTTGTAAATAAAAGATGTGGTTAATGGTTGATTCGCTGATTTTCAAAATAAAAATGTACCAGTTATTTATTTATATTTACCCCCTATATTTATATTTATTTATATTTTCACCCACCATGATAAACTTCATCAAGGACTAAAAACAGCTTATTAGGCTCTTTCTCTACGTATTTGAAAATACAACCCACAGGCCATGGAAAATACAACAGGAATGAACTGGAGGAATTCTCAAGTAAACGGGTACATGTACTGGAGTGGAGAGGGAAGTTGCAGCGTCAGGCATGGGGGCAAGGAATATGTAAGAAGCCTTTGACCTCAGTGGCATAGTTTAGGGGGTTCAGATATGGATCTTCTACAGAGTCATATTGGACTTTGTTCTGGTTTCCAATCGCTGCATATCACACGAATAAAACAAATACTCCCCGAGAAACCCAAGCCTCCAGAACAATGACTGTGCTCATGCCTCTGTGGTCTGGGCAGGGCTGGCTCGCCCCTGCTCCACTGGGCACCAGCAGGGTGGGAGGAGCTGGAGGTTGGTGACTAGAATCTTCTGAAGACTCACCTGATCAGGCTCATGCCTGATGTCCAGGCTGGGAAGACTCAGATAGTGGGGGGCTGGAAAAGCTGGGACCCCTTTGGAGCATCTCTCTCTAGCTTTATGTGGTCTCTTGACATAAGCTTTCCAGCATGGCAGCTTCAGGGTAGTTGGGTTTTGGACATGTGTACTTCCAAGGAGTGTATCCCAAGAGAGAAAGCCAGGCAGAAGCTGCTATGCCTTTTGTGACTTAACCTCAGAAGTTAAGCAGTGTTACTTCCCCTGCATTCTATTTATTGAGGCTGTCGTAAAGATCTTTCAGTTTCAAGAAGATGGAAACTAAACTCCATATCCTGATGGCAGAGTGGCAAGGTTCTGAAGACCAGGTAGGATCAGAAATATCACTGAGCCATTTTTGAATAATACAGTCGGCTACTTACTTACTTTTTTTTTTTTCTGCATGGGCAGGCAGTAGGAATCGAACCCAGGTCTCTGGCATGACAGGTGAGAACTCTGCCTGCTGAGCCACCATGGCCCACCCTATTTACTTACTTTTGAACCAATCCTTTTTTGAGAACCCTCTGGATCAGGGTTTCTTGACTTTGGCTCTGTTGACATTTGGGGCTGGAATTCTTTGTTGTTGGGGCGCAGTCCTGAGCATTGTAGGATACTTAGCAGCATCCCTGGCCTTACCCACAAGATGCCAGGACCACTCCCCTCCCAGATGTGACGACCAGAAACATCTCTAGATGTTGCCTCCAGAAGGACCAATGCTCTTGTTGAGTCTTCTCAACCCTGGCTGCCCATGAGAATCACCTGAGGAGCTTTTTGAAAAAGCCGGAGGAGGCCCTGCCCTAGAATAATTAAGTCAGAGTCTCTTATGGGTGAGCTGCGAGCACCTGCATTTTTTAACAGCTTTCCTCATGGTTCTCTTGGTTAGCCAGGTTAGAGAACAGGGGGTGCACCCAGCGAGTCAGCAGGCGCTGCGAAACGCCAGGGCTTTTGCTTCGCAGGCTGTGTGGCTGGGAGCACTGTCCCCTGTGGCTTCCCTCCCGTGTTTATGATGATGGAGGATGGCACAGACCTTGACCAGCATGAAAAATCATCATTTTAACATTTGCACAGTACTTTACAGATATTCAACAACACTATTACTGGATTTGTAAATGACCCTGTGAGGTAGTCAAAGGTGATCATTTCCAATGTCCTTGATGAGGGAAGGGTTGCCCAGAGTCCCTAGGTGGTGCCACTCATGTTCATCATGGCTTGCATTTGGGAGGTTGGAAGATTGATTTTTCATGTACAGATATCTTCCTAGAAAGCAAAAGAAACTACGTTATTTCCCAATAATCCAGGTACAATCTCTGTTACCTTTCCTCCAATTTAAAAGCAAATTTTACATATTATACAGCCACTATCACCAAAAAAGTCATAACCTGGTAAGCATTTACTTTGCGTTCACCTTGCATTAGGTATTTTATAGACGTCATTTCTAATTTTTATAACACCCTGCAAGGTAAACCTTATTTTCACCATTTTACGAATAAGAAAAGTCACCCTCTGAGAAGTTAAAGTAACTTGTATAAACCACTCAGTAGCAGGTCTAGAATTTGGAACCAGCTGCTCCTTTACCATGCAACCCCATCCTTGAAAAAAATTTTTTCCAGGTGCCCATTACATCTATTATGGACCATGGAATTTAAGTTCAGCAAAGAATGTGCTGAGGACAAGAAGATGGTGAGAGACAGATGAAAAGGCTACAGGTGTTCATGAGGCTGAAGAATTGTGGGAGCTGGAAAGACAGTGATTAAGTAAGACTTGCTAGCGGTTAGTCCACAGAGGGCAATGGGACATATAGGGACGTCTACCAGAGGCTTCCGGGCAATGTTTTCATGCCTAATAAAAGAAGATGCATTGGAGAAGAGGTGTTTTCTTGCCGTGATCCCACTGCCTTCCTCCTTAGAAAGCCTTTATGGGAGGATGTAGAGCACATTCTTTGCTGAACTTAAACAGCCTTTTATGCAAAATGCATAACTCCAATGACATGTGACTGCACAGTAGGCCCTGGGCCTCCACTGCTGTGCTGGAGGGTCGGTGACAGCCCATTTCTGCAGCCGACAGGGTGACATAGTCCCTGCCCAGCCAGCTAGAGTAGAAAAGCCAGGTGCCTGCTTCGCCAGCTGCAGGGACCGCAGGGATCCCTGAGGCACAGACTGTTAGTCTAGGACAGGCTGTGCAGCGAGCTGAACTACAACACCGCCATCTTCTTGGATCAGGCAAGGAAAAGGATCCCAAGGTATGATCCTTCACCGTGCTCAGAAGAGAGTCGCAGAGGCACGAAGGGCAGCCCTGAGCCGTTTCTATCAGGAATAGACATGTAGGTCCTCAGTAGATTTCATGCCTGCAAAGTAAAATGGCCCTTTGTAGGCCAGTGGGCGTAAAATCCCTCTTTATTTATAAATTATTTGCAATAAGCCGAGACGAGCTGGTTTTCATTTTACAAAGGATTGGTTTAGTTTCCAGAGAAGGAAGATTGAATGTCGCAAGTATGAGCAGGGCAGGGGAAGAGGGTAGGGGGAATCGGGTGGTCCTAGGACTGCAACAGCCTTTGATGTGCCCCTATGCGGTTGGCAGAACAGACACCTTCCTCACCATGTGGGCTGGCCTGGCTGCTCAGATGTAGTGGAGCCAGCATTTTGCGTTCCACTGCTGGAGATTTTGCTGACTCATAGGTGCATATCAGTCTCTGCCAGTGATGTGCAGAAAATAACCCAAAGAAGTTTTATACTTTTTTGGCCTCTGCCTAACCTTGGTTGCATCCTAGAAAGGAAAGTCTTTTCCTTGAACGGAGATGTGATAACAGATTATAAGGTATAAGGCATTAGTTACAGCAGTATAGAATGATCTAATATTAGAAATGAAAGGGATGAAGGAAGTCTTCTAACATGCCCTTCATTTTAAACTTGAGGAAACTGAGCCCTAAGGGAGGAAGTGACTAGATTAAGGTCACTTGCACACTCCTGACTTCTGGCATAGAGCTCTTTATACCAAGTTGCCTTGCCTTTTGCTAGTAAGGATGGACCATACAAACCCATCAGATGAGTTTTTATCTATATCCTTTCTTTTTTTGGGGGGCAGCATAAGATGCATTTAACTGCTGGCAATGTTGGCAGTTAAATTATGAAGACTGTTAATGGTTATCAAGAATTCTCAAAGAAAGTGGTTCCAGAGTTGGTCCAGTGACTCACTGCTGTCAGGGCACAAGGTTGGCATCTCTCTGATTCTCTTTGCCTTTTCCTCTTGGCCACAAGATGGCCATCAAAGTTCTGAGCTCTACATCCTCCCATAAAGGCTTTCTAAGGAGGAAGGGAGTGGGATCATGGCAAGAAAATACCTCTTCTCCAATGCATCGTCTTTTATTAGGCATGAAACATTGCCTGGAAGCCTCTGGTAGACGTCTCTATATGTCCCATTGCCCTCCTTGTACTAACCGCTAGCAAGTCTTACTTAATCACTGTCTTTCCAGCTCCTACAATTCTTCAGCCTCATGAACACCTATAGCCTTTTCATCTGTCTCTCACCATCTTCTTGTCCTCAGCACATTCTTTGCTGAACTTAAATTCCATGGTCTATAATCATAATCACTTTCTGTATATACCATCAATTTGTTTTTATTGTGCTCCCCAACCCCAGGTATATCCAACTCTTCATCCAGTCTGCCCCATGGCAGGTGAGCATCTCAACCATTCCCACCTGTCTTACTTTAAATTCATGTCCAAGAACTTCAAGAGGGTCCTTCATGCTGCCAGCCACTGTCTTAATTTCCCTAGTCCACTCACTCTCCTATCATGACTGTTTCATACTTTATTCACTTTTCTCCAGTTCCCAACGTCTCCTCTCCATTCTCACTGTCAGGCTCATGAGCTTGTTCCTCTTTCACCGAGAAAGCAGAAGCAATCAGAAAAGAGCCTCCATGGCTCCTCCACCACTTCCACCTTCCTGATTATTGCTGTGCTTCCACCCTTACACCTGTTCTTGAGGAGGAACTTGGAGGTGCACCTGTACATTTTCACATCAGGTTCCATACCCTCTCCCTGCCCCAGGACATTTCTCCTTCATGGTTTTTCTCTGTATATGGAAGCTTTCCCTTCAGCACACAGACATGAAACGATTACTCCATTCTTGATGCCACACACTTCTTTTCTATCCCCTTTTCAATAAAAATCACTGAATTCAACTCCTCACTTCCCATTCTCACTTGAACCCATTTTGATCATGATTTAGTCCTGACTACTTTAGAAAACTATTCTTGTGTAGAAACCAGAGACATCTATCAGTAGTCAAAACTCACTCTTGGTTTTTGACCTATTAGCAGCAACCGTCCCAGTTGATCACTCTCTCCTCTGTGATATTCTTTTTTTGACCTCTAGACTAGTGCTGTTTCCTGGTCTTCCTGCTGCCCTGCTGGCCACTCCTTGTTATTCTCCATTGCCTTTAAACCCCCTGCCCTTCAAACTTTGGGATGCTTCAGTGCTCAGTCTTTGACTCTTTTCTCTATTGCTAGCCTTCTGTTGGGGATTTTATCTAGTCTGTGGCTTTAATGTCATCCATATGCCTTCCTCTTGAATCTGCTTTAAAAATATCTAAAATCCAGTCCCTTCTTGCCACTGCTACCTACCACCCTTGTCCATGCTCTCAGCGTCACTCAACTGGAATAGTTGTAACGGCCTTCTAACTGGCCTTTATGATTCTGCCCATTGGGGAGAGGCTAGTGTGGATGGGTGGATGGTCAGGGAAGGCTTCTCTGAGCATAGGCTTGAAGTATGAGAAGGAGCCATCCATGCAAAGATCTGAACAAAGAACATTGTAGGCGGAAGAAAGAGCTGTGTGAAGGTACTGAGGTGGGAAAGAGCATAGGACATCAATATTCAGGTGGTATTCAATAAGTACTAATAAGAAAAGAAATAGAAAATTAATAATTGTCATAGGAATAGAAAAGTTAAGAGATTTAACCCATGAGATGCATTTTATTTTTAAAAATGTACTCTTTCCTTACATAATATCACTAACATGAATCTCTATTATGCAATGTTCTCAAATAGTGGATGAAAATGATTGACTAGAACAGTGTTTTTGAAAGCAGATAATTTTGCATAAAAATCCATACTTCTGGCTCTTTTTTGAAAATGTAGGGTCTGTATTCTACATGATAGCATTTGGCTGAAGTTAGGTAGTGAAGTTAGATTAGATGGAGCATAAATTCCCCAATTTTCCATATCTTCACCATTTCCTGTTATGCACCTGACCTCCTTCACTCATCTGTACTATTTGCCTGGCTCCTATAGGCATCTAATTTTGCCATCTGTGAGTCAGGAGTTACAAAGATTTTTACCAGTTTGCATATTTGAAAGGACTCACAAGACTCCACTGATCATATTCAGATAAGCCTTTCTTATGCAGGCAGAGGTTACAGGGTGCATAGGTGGTTCAGTGGTAGAATGCTTGCCTTCCATACAGGAGACCTGGGTTTGATTCCCGGACCATGCACCCCCCCCCCCCACTCCCAAAAAGGGCAGAGTTTACAGAGGGGCCAGGGAAAGAGTATAGGCAGGCACTGGAGATGCAAGATGTGTCCAGGTCTAAGTTCCCCAGGGTCCTTTTAAGGCCACGCAAGGCCATAAAAATGTCCAAATTAAGACACCAACAAGAGATTACGTTCATTCAAGAAAGGCCGATGAAGTTCAAGGTATCCCTCTCAACTGAAAAGGCACATGGCGGACATGGTAATGTCTGCTAGCTTTCTCTCTAGGCTTCTCGTTTCATGAAGCAACCCTGTGGATGTTTTCCTTCTTCATCTCCAAAAGTCTCTGGCTGCTTGGCCTCTCGTGGTTCTCGTGGCTCTCTCCTCTCATGGCTCTGTTGCTCTCTCCAAAATGCTGCCTCTTTTAAAGGATTCCAGTAAACTAATCAAGACCCACCTGTAATGGGTAGAGTCACACCTCCATCTAATCAAAAAGTTAATACCTACAATTGGGTGAATTACATCTATGTTGATATAATCTAATCAACTTTCCAACCTATAATATTGAATAAGGGCCAAAAAAAATGGCTGCTCCCACAAGATGGATCAGGATTAAAAAATGGCTTTTTTGAGGGTTCACAAAAGATTCAAACCGGCACACTTTTCAAAGATCAAGCAGCCTGTTACAGTCTTCGTACTAAAAGGGCATCTACATTCTGGAGGAACTGATGTGACATAGGTCTTGAGTTTGACTCTGACAATAACTAGCTCTATTACTTCATCTCCTTCGTGTAAAGCTCAGCCTTTGACCATGTACTTATTTTAAGGTAGCCAAGCTCAGTTCCCACCCTCTTAGTCACCAGCTTGCTGGGTTCTTCCCTGCCCCACTACTTCCCTTCATCCCTTCTTTCAACTTGTTTATTTCTGTTAAAGCATGAGTTTTTCTGTTTTTTTTTTTTAAGCAAGGGACTAGGACTCATTCATCTCCATGCCCTTACCCCAGACTCACTAACTCATAGTTAGTGAGTTATAATGAGGCTGAGCAAATTTCCTCATAAATATTTTGGCTCCCTCTTTTGATCTTTTATCAACTACTCCTATCTCAGCTTCCAGCTCTCAACCATACTCCATGGTCAGCCTCCTATAATCCACCTGGACTGATCCGAAATTCATTCATACACAGTTCTACCTCTAGAAATGACCACAGCGACAGCTATAATGTGGTGTTTAGGGATGTGCTTGGGGCACTGCTGAGTTTCCACTGGACAGTGTTTGGATCTGAGGTGCCACAGTGCTCAGGGAGAGCTATTGGAAATGTCACACTTCCACTGGTTGTAGCCGGGTGACACTTCCTCTCACCAGAGCCTCACCTGCAGTCAAGCTGGACCCGAAGTACCAAAAGGAAAAGGTGGCATGACTAAAACATCTCTAATGTGGTAGTGAGTGAATATGGCAATTTCAGGGTTCTCAGAGTATCCTCAGGGAATAATTGTTAATGTCTCTTTCAGAACGAGGGAAGATTAAGAAGAGGAACAACTTTCTTTTCTCAGGCTGGTGTAAGAACCCACTGGCCAGAAGCCTCATAGTATCCTGAGTAGGGGCACATGGTAGGGGCTTAACAGATAGTAGTCCCCCTGTCCCTTCCTCTCTCCTTTATACAATTGTTTCCAAATGTCTGTGTGACACTTAAGAAGAGTTCCATCTTTCAATACATTGTGAAAATTAACCCACTTCCAGAGATTCATTCACTTGTGTTTATTGAACACATAAAAGACTAGAAAATTCTAACACAGTTATTGCCAGGTTGGTTCCTACCAGACAAAGGATGTTCAAGCCAAATCTTCACTGTGTGGAATCCCTAGACCCCAAAAAAGTGTTTACTCATCTCAGATGTTTCTGAAGCATCCAGATGTTATGTATAAACAAAGCACCAAGCAGATTTATCCAATGCATCTGAATTATAAGGATGTGCAAATAGATATGAGGTTCTTCCATGATTTAATACCAAAGTGAGACTTCTCTAGGGGATTCCCAGGTAGCTTGGTTTCTTGGCTGCTAAAACTAGTACCATACATTCCTGGGTTGGCTTAACCACAGGAATTTATTGGCTCACAGTTTCAGAGGCCAGAATGCTTGTTTCCTCCCAGGTTGGGATCTTTTGGCTGGTAGGCAGTCTTTGAGCTTCCACTTTATTGTCATGTGGCAATGAAGATGGCAGAGTTTATCTCCTTTGTCCTATGGGTTCCATCGACTTCCCACATTAGGTTGTTCTCATGACTCCTCTTTGGACAATTTCCTTTGCTTCTAAGGACTTCAGCCGTATTGGATTAAGGCTCACCCTCATGCAGGGTGGGCATAGCTTAACCAACAACAACTTCAAAAGGTCCTGTTTACACATGGGGTCACACCCACAGGACCAGAGGTTGAGACCTGAACATGTGTTTTGTGAGGTACATGATTCAATCCCCAACACAAAATAAGTTAAACCTTCATCACATTTTCTGCTTTGTGGACCTGGGGATCCAAGACCCTGCCCTGAGAGGATATCACATGTCAAGATAGCATATTTGGTTGAATAACAAAGAAATGAAAGGAGAGTGACAAAACTATCTATTAGGAATGGTATGTGAAATGGAAAGAGTTTAGTTGGGAGATGCAGGTTTTATCCCTGTAAAGGGATACAGGGATCCCTTTACATACAGTCAAAGAAAGATTTGGATGGTTGCAGGAAAGGGGGACTCAGAATCCTCCCAGTGTAATTAACGTACTTCATTTCTCTGTCTTTAAGCGGGGGAAAAAAAGAAGTTAGAAATGTCTTCCTTGGCCATGGTTAATGGGTGGATAAGGAGATCCTCTGTCCAGGGCCCCTTTCCCTTGGTACTGCCACCGCATACCTGCTGCTCCCTCATCCTGCTGCCTCTGGCACTGAGATGGTATATTCTGGCTGTATGAAAAGCATCTCTAGAGGTGCTAGAGGCTTGTGATGTGTGCCAAATTTTCTGGAAGGAAAATTGTCAGTGTTTCTAAAAACCACAAACTTGTTCACTCCCTTTGATTCCATAATTCCATTTCTTGGTATCTATTCTGAGCAAATAACCAGAAATGCGGACAAAGACATATGCCCAGTGATGTTCTTTGCTGAATTATCAAGTTAAAAAAAAAAAACAAAAAACAACAACCATTAAACTTCCAATACAGAATGGTCTTGTTCTAGTTTGCTAGATGCCGGAAGGCAATATACCAGAAATGGAATGGTTTTTAGAAAGGGGAATTTAATGAGTTGCTAGTTTACATGGAAATGTCCAAATTAAAGTAAGTCTATAGAGATGTCTGTTCTAAGGCATCCAGGGAAAAGTACCTTGGTTTAAGAAGGCTGATGAGGTTCAGGGTTTCTCTCTCAACTGGAAAGGCACGTGGCAAACATGATGACATCTGCCAGCTTTCTCTCAAGGCTTCTTGTTTCATGAAGCTACCCCGGGAGTGTATTCCTTCTTCATCTTCAAAGGTCTCTGATTGCATGGGCTCCAGCTTTCATCATTCTGTCATCATTCTCTGCTCTCTCAGAATCTCAAGCCCTTTCCAAAATGCTTCCTCTTTTAAAGGATTCCAGTAAAGTAATCAAGACCCACCTGAATGGGTGGAATCACATCTCCCTCTGCTCAAAAGTTCTTACCCACAACTGGGTGAGTCACATCTCCATGGAGATGACTTAATTAAGTTTCCAACCAAAATTATTGGATAGGGGTTAAGAGAAATGGTTGCTCCCACAACATTGATTAGGATTAAAACATGCCTTTCTAGGGTACATAAATCCTTTCAACCCAGCATAGGTCTCAACTCGCAGTTGTATGTATACAAACATTACCAGAGAAGGATAAAACATGCTTAACAACAGCTGTCATTGACTGGTGATATGAAGAATATTTGTTTTACCCTCCATACATTTAAAAAATATTTTCCAAAATATGGAATGAGTATGAATGATTGTATTATTTCATTCATTTATTGAACAAATATTAATAGAGCAACTACTATGTGTCACTCTGTGTATAAGTGCTAGAGACCCAGTGGAGAACTCTACCAAACAGAACAGCTCCTGACCTCCAGGAGCTGACAGTCAGAAGGCTTGAAAATGCTGAACAAATAAATATATGATAGCAAACAGAGATATGTGCTATGAAGGAAAGGAACAGTCTGCCATGGAAAGATTAGCAGGCATGACCTAATTGCATTTGGAACAGGGGTCAGCAAATTACTGCCCACAGGCCCTGGTCTGTTTTTGTTCTGGCATTTTCAAAGGGTTGTACAAAAAAGGAGGGGGAGGAGATAGAGGAGGAGGAGGAAGAGGAGGAAGCAAAGATGAAGAAAGAAAAGAAGATGTGGCAGAGACCCTATGGCCTGCAAAGTCAGATATATATATACAATTTGGTTCTTTACAGAAAAAATTTGTTGTCATCTGGTTTGTAACATCATGGAAACCTCTCCAAGGAGACATGAATTTATGACATATAAAGGTTAGCCAAACAAACAAATAGACAGATAGACAAATACATGAATAGAAAATGCCTCCTTCCCCAAGTTTTGTTAGAGGAAACTTGAAAAATATTTTTGGTCAAAGAAACCTCTTTCCTAGAACCTGGCTCCTTCTCCAGGTAAGGTGTGAGGAAGGCACACATTCCAAGGGAAAGAAGTTTCTTCCGCTATTCTTTATCCTTTCTCAGATGCCTTTGGTGTATGGCGGGTTTGATTTTAAAATACCTCTAACTTATTTTTGTATTTCTAATCCTGTGACTTTCAAAGCTCGCAGCCAATTTTAAGCTGCACTGCTCATAATGGTAATAGCAACTTTAATTAATGTGCATTTAGTTTGGTGCCAGGCATCCTGCTAGCTGCTTTACATCCACTCTCCTCTTTCATCCTAACAGCTCTGCAAGATGAGCGTTATTATCTGAGTATTACAAAGAAAGAACAGTGATCAGGGAAGCTAAAAGGCTGGCCCACAGCCATGCCCCTGGTGATCCTTGAAAACCCTGGAAGCAGGACACCAATCCAGATGGTTTTACCCCAGAGACTGAATTCTTTCTTTCCTTGTGTTGGCCACAGGCAAGCTCCTCCCCTCCTTGAGGAGGGACCTCAGTTTCCTTTGTGTTAACACCAATTTAAAAGGTCTTCCCATTCCTCAACCCCTCTTCATCATCCTCCCGACTCTGCAAGTGGCCATTGGGGTTTTTAAATTCCTTTAAAAGCTCCGTGGTTGAGGAGGAAAATTCCCTAATTGTGGCAGGGCTTGTTGAGTGTAATTGAAGGATGGCTTTCAAGCTTTCTAACTTGTCCCTCTCTGCTTCATGACATAGTAGTTGTTGATAACTCCATTGCACTCTAATATTCCAAATTTATTGTCTTAATTTCTTCTGCTAAAGACAACTTTTAAATGAGTTTAATAACGCAGCTATTTCAGAGGCATCATTAAGTTCTTACTTCTCTTCCCTAGTGGATTAGGGTCATTTTTCCTTTACTCCTCTTTTTTCTAGCTTGCAAAGAACCGCATTTTAAGGCACACTTCTTGTTCTTTTTAGTACCTCCCCATTGACTAGGAGAGTAAGATTCAGTAGCAAAAGCACCAGTCTCAGCCAAGCCTCTGGCCAGTAGCGTGGGCAAGTTACTGACCTTCCCTGGGCCTCAGCCTCTTCATCGTGAAAGGCTCAGCGTTTGTATTCAGTAACTAAATCTTGATATTTTTCAATTTGCCAATGTGTCCCTATCAGTCAGGATTCAGAAATCACGCCAGTTATTTGAGCAGAAAGGATTTAATATAAAGATTATTAACTGGGTGAATGGAAATGTTTTTTAAAACATATCATGGTGGTAGCAAATGCAGGGAGCAACTGCCACCTCTAGGGCTGGGGAAATAAAAGGGCGAGGTAGGAATTATTACAACTAAGAAGCTCAGACAAAGGGCTCCATGGAGCTGAAACTCAGACCTTCGGAAAGGGCACTGGCTGGCTGGTGCTGGATGGAAGAGGAGGGCAGGACACGAGGTGGCTGCTACTGTGTTAGACTGCTCATTGGATCCAATTGAAAAGAATTACTGCTGCCCTGGGGAAGAAGTATTCCTGGGGTGAATCTGATAGGCACAAATCCTTTTTTCCTTCTCCAGCCTTACATCCTCCTCTGGTGCCTTCTATTGGCAGAGCTTAGCAGGAAGCAGCTGGCAAGTAGACGAGTCCGCTGTGAACAAAGTAGGGTCTAGAACGTGACTTTGGAGCTGAGAGACAATAGTTTAATAACTGGTGCAGTGCTCCTTGCTGTGTTTGCAAACTGGTGGCCTAGATGCGACTTTTGGCCAATGGCCACATATGGGCCACAGACATGATTGTGTCCCTCATATATTTGTGTCTAGGCTTCTGCTGCTAATCTGAATATCTCCTTCCTGGGAAAGCCCACTTATTTCATGATTAACACTATTTTTTTTAAAACAAGAAATGAATAGAAAGGCAACTTGGAGATTATCTAGTTCAGTAATCAGTTACAAAGACTCTTAGAGGGTGGGAAGTTTTCCAGGGTGCCCAAGAAGGAATGCTCAAGGATAAACTGATGGCTCTGCTCTGTCCACGAGGATGGTGAGATATGGAGATATGTTAGTGGAGAGGCTAAGTCTAAAATCTAGGGGTGAAAAGACTGAATGAAAGAATGATTCCTCTTTACAGAAATATCGAGTCAGCCCTCACATTGTTCAGCCAGCACTTTCTCAAATGCAAATTGAACTCACCCAACTGATCAATTTTTCTGCTTGCCCATGCCCACCCAGGCACTTAAGTGTGTCTGGGTTTATATTTTTGATCTCAGCATCTTCCTGGGAAAATCCATAAAACTTCATATTTCATGATATACACTATTTTTGTTTTTTTAAAAAATAAATGAATGGGAAGGCAGCTTGGAGATGATCTAATTCAGAAAATCAGCTTGGAGTGATGGCACCCTGATTGGGCAGGAGATTTTTCTCCCAAACCACAAAAACCAGTGACTGAGGTCTTCAGATTCCAAGGCTGGGATTGTCGCCACGGCCTCTTACTGTGTTTGCAGGAAAATGGGTGGGCTCTGGGTAAGGAAGTGTGACCCATTGACCGGCAGTATCAGCCCAGCCTGGGAGTTTGCTAGAAAGGCAGAGACTCTTGGGTCCCACCCCGGGTCTGTGGAATCAGAATCTGCTTTTCACAAGTTCCCTGGGTGATTTGTGTGTCCAATAAAGTTTGAAGACAGCTTTATTGAATTAAAAGGCAAATCAGCTTTTATTGGGTGCAGTGTTTATCTCTGGGGTAGGGCCAGAGAGGTAGAAATTGGCTCTCAGGCAATTTCTGGCCCACTCCTAACGTGGTCCCCCTCTCCTCCCAATTCATGGGCCCTCACACACGTACGTGCACGCACCCACATATAACCACACGTATGTGTACCCACACAATCACATGCACCTCTCTCCCACTCTTTCTCACACACATACTACAGCCATTTAAGATTTGATCTCTGTCCTACCCTCCCGCTTCCATCCCTGTTTAGGTCCCCGCCCATGCACGACAGTGTATTCACACTGAGCTCCCTGCAGTTAGTTGCCCAAACACAGCAGGTTTCTTTTTGCCTCCCTGCCTTTGCCTGTGCTGTCTGCCATGGCCTTCAGCGCGCTCCCCTGACCACCAAGATGGAAACCTGGCTCACGTTTGTTTGTCTTTTGCAGCTGTGTTTTTATAATACTTGATGTATACCTTTATTGCTGCTCTTTTTCTCATCAGGATTTAATTATGAGTTTCATTCTTTATCTTCCTGAGAGGAAAGGCCCATATCCCACTTAGCAAGCATCCTGGGAGTGAGCAAATGAGGAAAGAGTGAACTAATATAGAACTAAGAAATCTGACCAGTGCTTACCTATAAAAAGCAGGAAAGTATAGTAGTTAAAAGTATCAATTCTGGAGTCAGAATTCCTGGATCCAAATATTGGTACTTCTACTAGTTGTCCAACCATGGGCAGCTTCTTTACCTCCCTGTGACTCAGTCTCCTTCTCTGTAAAATAGGGATAGTCACATTATCTACCTCCCTGGGTTGTTGCAGGCATTAAATGGGATCAACAGTGTTTGAGGCTTGCTTGGCATGAAGCCTGACACGTTGGCTATTTTGCTGCTATTTTATGATGTATTATTCTCCTTAAGATTGACAGGCACTCACTGTCTGTTGTCCCGTAAATTTGTGGCTTAAAGCAACAGCAGCAATCACTTTGTTCATGAATCTGCAGTTTGGGTAGGACTTGGCAGTGACAGCTCGTTTGCTTCATTGGTTGTCTACTTTGGCCTCCATGCCTGAGTACTGGAGGCCAAAGTCATCTGGAGGCTCACTCACTGTCGTGGCTGGTGGCTGATGCTGGCTGTGAGCTGGGACCTCGGTGGGGCTGTGGCTGGAGCATCTGTCCATGGCCTCTTCATGTGGTCTGGGCTTCCTCAAAACATGGTGGCTCAGCTCCAAGGGGTAGGAGCCCAAGACAGGGAGTCAGGAAGCTGTACACCTTTTTTCTCTTTTTCATTTTATAATAAAAAAGCCTTTATACTGTTTTACACCAGCTTTAATGGGAATAAGAAGGAGTAAAAACAGCCTATTTATTAGTGGTTTACATACTTGGCCTCTGGAGCCCCTGAACAGTTGTTTCAGTAAGTTTTTGGAGAAGTGAGTCCTAAACCACCACGTTCCCTAGAAATTCTACCTGTGCACCTTTGGGATCTAGCTTTGAATGTCACAGAGTGACAGTACTGTTGAATCCTCCTTCTTAGAAGAATCAAGGCTGGCTTATCTTCAATAGAAGAATTTTACTCCATCTTTTGGTGGGAGGGATATCAAAGAATTTTCAGGCATGCTTTAAAATTACCCATACCCATGTAACAATAAGTAGCAAAGTTAGTGGGGAGCAAGGAGTTACCAAATTGCTGGCTGGGGAAGAGAAGTTTGGAAATGGATTTTTCCATTAGAAGTGGTAATGAGATAAATGGTTGATTAAATTATTGAGGTTTGACCTGCATCAGCTGAGCCTTCTGTACACTTAAGCTAGTGCCATTTTTATTAGTGTCACTGAAACATGGAATATTCCATTTCAACCTCATTTCTCTGATTGATGGTTCTCTTATTCCATTCTGAATGTGTAGGAGGCCCTGAGGCAAAGAACCAAAGAACACTAGCCACTTCAGTCTGAACGTCTTTCAGTTGTTTATTGTTATATAGACAAATCATCCAGAAAAAGAGCTGAATTTCTGATTAAGTTGTCTGAGTTAACTCTAAATTTTGGAATGACATAGATATGTTGTTGGTTGGGGAGGCTTCTAAAGGCCATGTTTAAAAGATTTTCTTTTCTTCCTTTTAATCCCTGTCATGGTAAATATTCATTCTTTCCTCTCCTTCCTCTTCTCCCTCCCTTCCTCCTTCCCTCTCATTCTCTCTCCTTCCCTCCCTTTCTCCCTCCCTCCCTCCCTTCCTTTTCTTCTTCCCCAAATGTTTATTGGCCAGGTGCCATGCAGAAAACTGTAAGACATTTATTGGCTGTGTGGGATGTTGGAAGTTCTTGCTAAATAGTCAGACTAAGCTGAGGCCAATAAAGTTTGGAAGTTAAACAGACCTGATCTAGAGAGTTTCCTCCCTTCCCTGACTTCAGAAGTCTAAATTACTAAGTCTAAGGAATGGTTTAAAATGACAACATGAGTTGGACTTGTAGTGACATCCCAGGCGTCTGTCTGGAGGTGGGCGGGAAGGGCAGGTGTCTTCGCTATGGGCTCTTGGCATGGTCACAATGTTAGATGGGGTGCCCAAGTCATTGGAGTAGAACATGGTTCCTTCCTAAGGAGGACCTGGTTGGGCATTGTTTTAGTTTGCTTGGCTGTTGAAAGCAGATACCATGAAGTGGGCTCACCTTTAATGTTGGGAATTTATTAATTTATATTTTGGAGCTGTGGGAATGTCCAAATCAAGGCATCATCAAGGATGATGATTATTCAGGATGATTTCTTCTTAAAAATCAGCTGCTGCTGATCCTTGGGTCCTCTGCCACATGGCAAAGCACATGGTGGTGTCTGCTGGTCTCTTCTCTTCTCGGCTTCATTGATTTCAACTTCTTGCTTCTGTGGCTCCCTCCCTTTCTCTCTCTCTCTCTCTCTCTCTCTCTGTTTTCATTCTGTTTATAAAGGTCTCCTGTAAGAGGATTAAGGCCTATCCTGAATGAGGTAGGTCACACCTTAACTGAAGTAGCCTCATCGAAAGACCCTACTTACAATGAGTCCAGACCCACAGGGATGGATTAGCTTTAAGAACATGGTTTTCTGGGGCACCTAGAATTCCAAACTTGTCCACAAGTGTGGACAAGAGTTTGGGCCTTTCCAATTGGTGGGGATATCAGATGCTGGTAGGAAACTAGCCTGGGTACGACACAGATGGTCCATCATATAGACTTGCCCTCCCACGTATAAGTAATAGGGAGACTGCAGCCAGAGGCTCACTTAGGCACTGACCAAATTCATTTGTTGTGGAGATCAGGCATGGCAGCAGAATATGATTTTAAGATGCTCTTGTTGATTGAGCAAGATGCTCTTGATATTGATTGGTAAGGCTGTCTGGCTAGGCAGCACTTGCAGTGTCTTAGAACTGGGCATGGCTAAGTCTACAGGGGACAGATGTTGAATATTTAGGGCTGAGCAGGAGCGGATCAGGCAGACACACCCATGGACCAGCAGGGAAAACTGACCCATACACAGCTTCAGTGCAGCACGATACATGTCGTGGGATGGTTTTCATAATCTTGACTCTTCCTCAAACACAGTGTCAGTGATCTAATAAAAGTGTAAAATGATTCACTACATTTTCTGAGCTATGGGTTGGAAAACTGGTGAAATAAGGAGAATCAGACATTCTTGGGGCTTCTGTGCCTTGCCACATCACTTCTTTGTGTGTCTTCCAAATACGCAGAGAAACCTTTTGTCCAGGAGCCCACATTCAGTAATTTTCTACTTCCCTGGGTCAAGAAGCAGGTCTCAAATGGAGTCAGAAAGAAATCTTCCCTCTTCATTCAGTTCTCAGGAGCTTTATAAAATTCTGCAAAGTTGGAGAGAGAAAATCAGGCAAAAGGTATTTTGTGAGCTAACCATATGGATATGCTAGAAGGAGGTGTGGGGCTTGGATGCTTTAATTTCACCCCAGGGCTAGCTCACTTGGCAGTGGAACCAAAATCAGTTTTTATAAACAAGAATAAAAGATTCTAGATGTATTTTTTAGAAAACAATTTTGATTTCTAGTGCTTCAGTGTTCTAAGATCCCTAGCGTAGTAGTAAAAGTATCATCTTCAAATAGATCGGTGGTTTCTCAAACAGTGACCTGTGGATGGGCAGTGGGTTGCTGCCTAAGAATCACCTAGAGGAGGAGGCTGCAGACTTGTTTAAAATACAGCCTGGGTCTTACTGCGGGAGATTCTGATTTAGAAGGGTGGGGCTGAATAGCTAGTGTGCGTGTGTGTGCGTGCGCGCGCACGTGTGTGTGTGTGTGTGCGTGCCTGCACTTAATTTCCCCAGGGTTTCTGCTACATTAGCTCTATTTGGGGACGATGAGCTTTACGCACAGGCAGCCATCCCATACTGCCAGGGTAAAGTGAATATAGAACTTTTAGGGTAGTCAGCCAATTTAGATGAAATAGTTTCTTTTAGCTGTTCTGAGGTGTGGTGGTGGTTACAGTATGAAAAATTCCCTAGGAGAGCTCATTGTCAAACTAGCTCTAGGGTTGGATGATGCTAATATGAGGTTCTACCAGAGTCCTTCAGAGCCTGCAAGGACATTCCTGGGGGCCCTGAAGGACAGGTGGGCTGGGGTGGAGGGAGAGGGCTCTAGACCTGCGACTTACAGACTGTGGCCCCCAGGCCTGTTTTTGTAAATCAAGTTTTATTGGAACACAGCCACACGCATTCATTTACACATTGTCTGTGACTATTTCCTGCCACAACAGCAGAGTTGAGTAGTCAAGAAAAAATATTTAATTACCCAGCCCTTTTCCAAAAGTTTGCTGAATGTACTTAGATAAATTACCTAGCCCTTCTGAGACTTGGTCTACTCATATGCAATGTGGATAATAATAGTACTATGATGGCAACAAGATTCATTCTGGGTTTAAATTATGTACAAATCAGAGATGTTCTTTTCTAAAAAGTTCAGCTGCTTGGAATAAAGATGACTGAACTATTTCCCCCTGCTCAGAAAATTTTGAGAGCATATTGTGTGTGTGTGTGTGTGTGTGTGCGCGCGCATCGCTCATATACCCATACTCTCTCTTCTACACACGTCTCTCTTACCCAGACATACCCGGCTAATTTTCAAGACACTGTAATAGTTAAATCTTATGCCTGTTTATGTCTCTGTGTATATGAAAGGGCAAGGGGAGAGCACAGGAAGAAAAAGTACTTTGGCCATCCATGCCTTTGCGATACTCCCCCTTGGATGTCTTCAGGAGTTGCAAGCTTAACATGGGAAACAGGAGCTGCTGATCACTCCTTGCCACACCTGCTCCCGCAGCTGCCATCCCTTCTCCATCCTTCCAGGCGTTTGAAATCATCCTTGGCTCCTCTCTTTCACAGACTCCCACGTGCAGTTCAGTAGCACATCTGAAATGTCTGCTTTTGAAATGGATTCGGAAACTGACCACTTCTCCCTGCTCCCTCCGCTGCCGCCCAGTCCAGGGCCTCACTGCTGCCCACTGGGCGCTGCCCGGCAGCCCAACTGGATGGCCTCCTTCTGCCCTGGGTTGGTCTCAGCTAGGAAAGGGAGAGAGAGCTTTAGGAAACACAGGTCAGACTGTGTCACTGCTCTGCCCAGATCCCCTCCAGTGACTTCCCGGCTCACTCAGAAGGAAGCAGAGTCCTTGGTGGCTTGGTGGAGACCACCTCATCTCGCCTCCCTTACCTTTCTGCCCCGCCCCGCCTGGCAGCCCCGCCCTGCCCCATGCTCTTTGGCCACCATGCCTTCCCCCCCGCTGTTCCTCTAGCACAGGAGCTCATCCCCATCTTGCTGCTTTTTTACTCGCTGTTCTGGGAAAAACCACGCCTTCCTGGACCATCTTATCCACAACTGTGGGCCCTCGCCTGGGCACACACTCTTCCCCGCCCTGCACTATTTTTCTGCATCACAGTGGTGGATTGAACCATGCCCCTCTACAGAGACAGGTTCCCGTCCGCCCGTGTGCTGCAGGGGTGAAGCCATCTGTGAGCAGGGGCTTTGAGGGGCCCATTGGGGTGAGCCTGCACCAGTCCCTACTGATGTCTTTCAGAGAGCGCTTGGCCTGCCAGGACCTCCGTGCTGGGTGTCTGCTTCCAGAGCGGTCAGGCAATGCCCTCCTGCCCTGTAAGCCACCCAGCTTGTGGCGCTTGTCAGAGCACCCCTGACTCATGAAGGCAATAACCCTTATCAATAAATGATCTTCTGTGCATTTTATGCATTTATTCATTTATTGTCTCTGCCCCCACTAGAATGTAGGCTTGATGAAGGCAGGGACTGTCACGTGTCTGTACCCCACTGGGTCCCTGGGACCTACAACAGTGCCTACCTCCTAACAGGCATTTAATTAATACTTGTGGACTAAATATTTAGGGAGAGAATAAAAGACACATTTCATGAACTCATACCGTAGACTGAAAAGAAAAAGAAAACATAATTCATGACTTCGAGTACTATAGAGGTTAAAGTTTACAATGCAGGTGAATGAAGAAAATTCTCATTAGTGAAGACAGTTTGACAACACAAAAGTTACCATTTCTTTTCATCTCATAGAAGAAAATAATAAAAGAAGGAAATCTGCCCCTGGGAATATAAAGCAGGGTGTGGTTTCCTTTCATCCTCCTGGGACTTCACTTTGACTTGATTGAATCAGCTAACTGAAGCTCTCTGCTTTGCGTTGGCCCTTCCAGCTCGTATCTGCAGAAATGAAACATCTGCAGGTCCAGGAGAAGCTTCTTTTCTGTGAGAGAGACTTGTACCCAGCTGAGGCTGGACAACAGGAGATTTATGTAATTTGGATTCAGTACTTTCTCTTCATAAAAGTTCTTCAGAACATGCTCCACAGGTTTAGTAAAGATATATTTTAAAGATGTATGCAGTAAGGTGCACGGGTGGTTCAGTGGTAGACTGCTCGCCTTCCATGCAGGAGACCCGGGTTCGATTCCTGAACCATGCACCCCCCCACCCCCCAAATGTATGTAGTGCACTTAGCATACACTAAGTTGAGGTTTGAAATAAGCAAGTCCTCAACATTTAGTCAAAAAGAATTATCCATATGCTCCTGTAGGTTTTGCACTGTGTGCACTGGCTTTCATTATAACATCATAAATGTGTCTGCAGCAATACAGGTACATACTTTTTAAAATACTTTTTTTGGTAAATGATATTTTAAATAAACTAACTTTATTATAGGGCTGGTAGTAGTTCCATATGTTTAAGAAAGGACAGCTCATTGTTATTTTCCTCCACAACCCCCTAAGAGATATGTTTTGCACAATGTTTTTCTTCCTTCCCAATGCTTCCCATACTCTTTTGCCACCTTTTTCTCCTGGAAATTCTCTCCTTAAACATGACCCCTCAGGTAAGGACTTTTGTCTTGCTTAAACATAAACGTATAGCATTTCCCTTGTTTGTGGATTAGGCATGTGAGAGTTGTCTCTGAGAAAGGTGCATCTATCTGAATTACATTGATCCATTTTAGCATGTGTGTAACTATGTGTAAAACAGGTGAGACTATTTTTCTATGTACCATTTGTAAAAAGTCACATTTGTATAATGCTTTTGATTTGCCCTGTTCACCTTGCCACATCCTGCCTTTTATGCCTGTGACCCGGAATATCACAAAAGAATAAAAATGGGAGTTGGATTTTCTAAAACATTGAATGGTGTCTAACCTCTTGCCTTTTCCTTCCACCCTTCTCGCCACCCCGTCTCCTCCCCCCAGGGCTGATAGTCTACCTGGGAATGATGGCAGGGGCCTTCAACCTGGGAGGTCTTGCTGATAAACTGGGTCGGAAGAGAGTCCTGGCTGTGTCTCTGGCCATCAATGCCTCCTTCGCCTCCCTGTCCTCCTTCGTGCAGGGGTATGGAGCCTTCCTATTCTGCAGACTCATCTCTGGCATAGGGTATGTACTTGGAAAGCCTAAGCTGGGTCTCTTGGGCTGGTGGCCCTTCTATCCCTGTATTCCAGCTCTGAGTGGTAGCCCCGGACACCCCTGGGCTGAGATTTTTGGTGGACTTTCAGGTCAGCACTAAAGTTAAAATTTAAGAAGAAATAAAGTTGTAAAATCAGTTTACAAGGTCAGAACGACCTGAGACTACTTTCCACGTGTCAGGAGTTGCTGTCTGCCTGGTCTGCATGACTCCTCACTGAGTGCTCGCACTTACTGCCCCTCACATTCCCGGGGCTATTTCATCAGTGTGAGGATGGGGTATAAAGCAACTCTTTCTGCTCTGATCGTTTTGGGTGTATGGCTTGATTCCTTCTCTCTGGCATTTTCTCTTTGCAGTATCGGGGGCGCTCTGCCAATCGTTTTTGCCTATTTCTCTGAATTCTTGTCTCGGGAGAAGCGGGGCGAGCACCTCAGTTGGCTGGGCATCTTCTGGATGGCTGGGGGCCTCTATGCCTCTGTGATGGCTTGGAGCATTATTCCACACTATGGTGAGTGCTCAGGGCCCTTGTTTCTATGGCATCAGCATCCAAACAACCTTTCCTGGTGTTTTAGTTTGCTAAAGTTGACAACATGGAGTCTACCAGGAATATGGTTTTACAATGGGGATTTAGTAACTTACAAGTTTACAGTTCTGAGGCTGTAAAAAACTGTCCAAATCAAGGCATCGAGATGATGCCTTCTCCCCAGTGACCGGCTGCTGGCTGTCCTCAGCTCCTCTGTTGCATGGTGAGCACATAGCGATGTCTGCTGGCCCTTCTCTCCTGGGTTTCATTGCTTTCAGCTTCTGGTTGCCCCATCTATGGCTTCTTTCTGAGCTTCTGTGTGTTTCTCTCCCAGCTTCTCTGGCTTTTCTATCTGAGCTTCTCTGAATTTCATTTCTTAAAAATGGCTCCAGTAAGAGGATTAAGACCCTCCTGGGGCATGCCTCAACTGAAATAACCTAATCAGAGCTCCCACCTACAATAGGTCTACACCCACAGGAATGGATTAGCTTTAAGAACATGATCTTTTTTAGGGTACATAGAGCTCCAGACCATCACACCTGTCCTTACCCTTCTCCATCCTCACCATTCCCGAAGGTGACCTTGAGCTTTCTAAAGAAACTCTAACAGTGCAGACACATCATTCATTTCAATGCACAACAGCCTTCCTGGAAACAATACAGTCTGCCTTCCCTCCTGCCCTCCCTCTTTCCTTTCTTCTCTCATCTTCCTTTTTTTCCTTCCTTTTATTTGAAAGGATTTCAACTTTCATCTCATCTGTCCCTTCTCCTCCCAGCAAGTTGGCCATTGGTCACTTCACTTTATACATGATGTCACAGGAGCCAAGAGAAGGTGCTACCTTGCCCAAGGCCCACCCTGGCTGGTGGCATGGTAGGGGCTAGGATCTGTATGCCTGCCGTATACTTCCCTCTCTAATGCCTTCAGTCTTGTTAGCTGCAGAACAAGTGCAGCACCCTATCAGACAAGGTCGTGGTTTCAGTCAAGGCAGTTTTATCACCCAGGATAGTTGTGAAAACTGGGTTCTCTGAATGGAGGCCTGGCAATGTTAACCCTCATTATTGGTTTGGTCAAGAGTAAAGTAGAGAGAAGGCAGGAGTTTTGAATTCGATTATAACGTAATGACACCAGCATCTTTTAAAAGCATTTGTGCATGGAATCTGAGATCTAGTTTTATGGAAACTGAGAACCACCAATTATGGGTCTAGGTCTTGCCATCATTTAGACTCCTGCTGTCGTAGATAATCCAGACCATCAAGGGGGAGCAGACAACTGCACCCCAGGAGCTACCTGCGTCTCCACTAGCTCAGCACCTTCATCGTCTTGTTTTTAATCTGACCCTCTATGATGTATGTTCTGAGCTAAGGGGGGGGGGCTCCTTATATATCTTTTTAAGAAGGAGCTTTGATCTAGACCAACTATCTTCTGCATTAGTTAAGGTGATTCTTGGTGCCTTACTTTGATAAACTGATAAACACAATAGACGTTTCCTTCTCATGGAAAGTCCAGACAGTTTCCTGATCTGCAGATGGCTCTGCCCCAGAAGTAATTCAGGGACTCTGACTCTATCATGACTCCACCATCCTCAGCATGTGGCTTACAGGGAGAAAAAGCTGTGTGGGGATATGGATGGTTTTAAATGGGTAGGCTTAAATGGGCAGGTCATCTCTGTTCCCATTCCACTGGCCCCAAATCTGTGATATGCCACACCCTCCTGCAAAGGGTGCTGGGAAATATAATCTAATTGTGTGCTCAGAAAGTAGAGGAAATGGGTTTGTGAACATTGTGTAGTCTTTCTTATCTATTTGAGAAGCCACGGGGTTTGGGATCTGAAACAGTGAAGAAATAAAAACAGGAATAGTGAAAAAAGGAGTTGAAAAGTTCTCCAAATAATTCTGACACTATAGGCAGTTAATCATAATTTTAGATACAAAATTATATTACTCCTAATATCCAGCTCAGTACTCTATGCTTCACCAAAACTAACACTTTAATTATCCTTATGTTATGCTGTTCGCTATATGGTTCTTAGGAATTTCTTCCCTCACCCCGTTCTTGATAATGTCACTTCCCCAGTTAACTGAACCTAATGTGTTACTAGGAGAACACTTGTGTGAATTAAGTGACTGACCTTTTTTTTTTTTGGTAGGCGATAGGGGGAATGGACAAATGAAACCTGAATAAAAGCTGAGTCTGGCAGTGTGACTTGGGATGGCCAGTCCATCTTGCTCTGTCTTGGTTTCTTCACCTGTAAAATATGGAGAGGGAGGGCAGGTTGTGGAAAGAGTTGACTGTATTTGACACCAGCCCTAGCATTCAGTAATTCTTTAGATATAAAGGGGAGTGTTGAGAAAATTGTCAAGATGGTTCTTGTACTCAGGCTGGTTTGCACCTGGATAGCAAGTCTAGGCCCCCTGTTTGCAGAGGCCTAGTCCACAAGGGAAGCACGTTCCTCACACCCGGCCAAGGTCGTTGGCCTTTCTCTGGGTCAGCTTAGGTCATGTGCCCAACTCAACCAGTCACTGCAGCCCAGGGGATCCCAGGTCCTGAGAGGTTCAGAATCCACCTGTGTGCTCATTCCTGGACCTGGGGTGGAGTCAATCCATTCAAACCACGTGACTGCGACACAGCAGGAAAGGAAGAATAGGAGGGGCCACCTACAATACTCAGTATAAAGGGCATCACTTCTTATTTCTTTCTGTGCACTTGTCTGCACTGGTGTGATTTCTCTCTCTCTCTCTCACATACACACGCTCATAAACACACACACATCTATATCCAGGTGTCTGATTGCTAAGAAAGCAATAAAAGAAGTCAGGTTGGGAGCATGTGAACTGAGATTAAATGGGAAGCCCAGGGTGCAGGGCCCACAGCCTGCTTCTGACTGCTGTCTGGCTTGTGATTAATTGTTTTATTGCAGATGAACAGGACATTTTCCTATTTATGTTCTTGTGTGCAATCTGTGAAATTTAAATTGTATTTTTTTTTTCTTTTGGCATGGGCCGGCTCCAGGAATCAAACTAAATTGTATTTTTAATGCAATTTTATTGAGATATATTCTACAACTCACTCGAAGTATGCAATCACTGGCTCACCGTTATACATTTAACCTCGTGGTCAGTTTTAGAACACTTTCATTACTCCTGTTGGATGATTAGACTTAATCAAAACAGGCTTTAGCTAGGGGAAACCTATCCTAGAAATATAGTAGACTAGAATCATCATATAACAAGGATGATTATTTTAAGCCTTAGTTTTACTAGGACCAGATGGTTTGTCCCCGGTGAACCAGACATTTGACAGTATTTCTCACTATGCCTAAGACATTAGTCCTCGAACACATCCTTCACTAAGCAGGGACAAATGCAAGTGGTTACTATAGGAAAGAGACGGATGTTTGTCTAGGGCTTGTGCAACCCATTTAATTGCTTTTGCAGAAATGAAGCAATGAACGGTCTTACCACCAGGATTTTGGGCGACTGACTCATTGAAAAAGAAAATTACAAAACTCAGAATGTTTTCCTGGAAACTCCTGGGCACAACCAGAAAAACTGAATAGATTATGGAAGATTAATTTCCATTGTAGTCAGCACCACCAGCTATTTGTAAAATCCTGATGGAGAGAAGTAGGGCAAGCTAAAAGATCAGAGAACAGAACAATTCCTGCCTCCAAATTAATATTGTTCCAAATATTTGGAAACAGTTCACCATTTAATTTTATTTACATCCCCAAAGATGTGCCTAGTGAAAGGGATAAGTGCAGAGTACTGAAATCACCATAAAAACCATAGAGGCATGAGGGAATAATTGATTTTTGATAATTTACATATATTATCATAAGGAAAAAAATTTTCCAGAGCAGATTTTATCATTTTATAAACATAGATGTTTCTGCCCCTCTTCTCGAGTTTGACTCCTATGGAGTTTTGGTCAACTTTACCTCTAATTACCCCAGAATATTTTTGGACATGAATTAAAAATGTATAAAACGCCTATGGTTTTATCTTCCCCTTTTTAGTGTTACTCCCAGGAGAAAGGAAAGGCTTTTAATTAAAATTAAAAGAAACAAAACAAAAACAACTCAATCAGATGAGAAAGAGAAGAAACCACACTGTGCAGAAAAGAGGTTCTGATTGAATGTGTTGCGTGAAGTGTCTGTTCTGTTCACATAGACAAATGTAACAAAGTGGAGGTAGTCATGCCAGTTTTCCCACCTGGATTCTCTCTGCCTAATCCTTTAATGTGCAGAGAGTAGGACATATTTGTAAAAACAGCAGTTATTGGTTAAGAGTTCACTGCAAATTGAATAGATTGAACCCCAGCAGGGAGTAGTCAAGAATTTGAGACATCAACCCTACCTACCACCAGTTTGCCATATTCCAAGTAAATGAAATAGAAATTGTACATCCAAGCAGTTATTACCATCTCAACTTTCAAAAGAAATACATTTGTCTATGCTGTTTGCATTTTTTTCTCAAAATACTTTTGACTTCAGAGATGCTTTGAGCAGCAGAAGAAAACCAGTTTAAGATAATTTTTCTGCTGGTCTTTATCTGTTTTATTCAAACATCCTTGGCACTAAATATCACATAGTATTTCTAAAGAAATCAAATCTACAGTCAAATTGGATAAATTATTATCGGCTGCCTGGAACTTTCACAAATAGCAATTTTCTGGAGGTATTGTGTCCCGAGCTCTACAGATACAAAAACCCAAAGACACACTAACAGTTTGAACTCTGATTTATGTGACTGCTAAGCCCAAGCTGCTTCCACTGTGTTCCATTCCTCATAAGAGAGAAGTCTGCTACCCACGAAGATATTCAAAAGAATAATTTCTAGATCCCGAAAGCAATTTCTAACAATGAATTGTAGAAATGCTTTGGACCAATGACAGCCGACTGGGAGCCAGTTACCTCCTCATTTCAATGCAGGTGGGATTCATATGGAATGTAAGAGTTCAATTTCCTTTAAAAAATTAATGTTGTAAAAATGACAATTTACAGTGTTATTCAAAGTGTGGTGCTGAGTTATTTGCATCAGAATCATCTGGAGCTGGCATCACCCTTTCACCTGGGCGAGAGGGAAGCCCTGTGCCTTGTAAACTGTGGCCCTTCCTGGGCTGCACCCCTTCCCATGAAGCAAGCAGTCCCCGAGGCGATGGGCCGCCTTCTAGACCGTGCTCGGGCACCAGGACCCTGAATGCCCACCAAGCTCAGGGTCAAGGCCAGGCTGCCCCAGTTTACCACTGTGGTGTGTGTAATGGCCACACGTGTCAGCACGAGGCCCTCCCTCTGCGGGACGGGGTGGGACGGGGAGAGAAGAGGGCCCTGCAAGGGTGGGTGCTGTGCAGCTCTGAGCCTGGCCTTCAGGCTCCTGGTCAAGGTCAGGCTGTAGAACATGCCCTATTTAATCTGAACATGTAGGAATAGGGGCTGTTGCCTCCATTTGGACTCTTAGACCAACCTGGGGGAGTTGTCAAGGTGCCGATTGACAACTGGCTTTCTGAATCTGAAGCTTTTGGGGGGTGTAGCCTGGGGAGTCTGCACTTTAAAAAACAAATTATTATTTTTTAAAATGCAGTTTTATTGAGATGCATTCACACGCCACACAAACCATCCTCAGTAGACAGTCACTGGCTCACAGCATCATCACATATTGTGGAGTCTGCCCTTTTAACCAGCTCCCCCGACCCCCACCGCCGTTCTCGTGTGCCCTCAAGTCTGACAGCTTCCGAGTCACCCTTCTGTGGCGGTGCAGACCGTGGGCTGGAAATCCTCAGAGGCTGCTTCTCCACAGGCTGGGGCTTCAGCATGGGGACCAATTACCACTTCCACAGCTGGAGAGTGTTTGTCATCGTGTGCGCGCTGCCCTGCACCGTGTCCATGGTGGCCCTGAAGTTCATGCCCGAGAGCCCCAGGTTTCTGCTGGAGGTGAGTCTGAGCCTTCCACCAGCCTGAGAGCAATGAAAGCACAGCCCTCGGCCTTCTTCTTTCCACCCTTGGTTCTTGGGATCCCCGTTTCCACGTGGCAGCTTTCCCCGCCCGGGCAGACATTGTCCCTTGTTAAGTCTGGAGCTGGTCCTGTTTGTGATGGATGCACGTCCTGGATTGGGGGAAGGGGCCTTGGGAACTGCTGGGCCCAGAGGGGTGGAGCCACAGTCAGGCTGTGCGGTGGTGGAGGGGCTGCCCCACCCACTCGCTCCGAGGACCTGATCGTGACGTGACATTTGTCAGCGTTGCAGTGAGGTCTATAGTTAAGTCCCTTGCTCTGCCCAAACCTCCAGGACTCCTCCTCTGCAGGGCCCCTTACCTGCCAGAAACCTGCCTCCCAGGTCCTAAGGAATGAGTCCTTCCAACGTTGGGGGATCTCCTGCTTGCAATGGTCAGACAGGGCAGAGCCTGGCAGAGGAGCAACTGAGCCCTGAGGCTCTTACAGCCCCAGTTCCCAGAGGCCATGGATCGGCTTCCTTCTTGAACTCTGCAGAGCGGGTTTTCTCCATGTCTCATTTCCTCTCTTGCCCACTGACCAGGAGGCAGCTGCAGGAGGGAATTTACTGACCATGATGATCTCAAAATGCTTCCTTTATTGCTTCTTTGCCTTATTTCATTAGTGAGGGTCATGTGTCCCATTTCCCTATACTGAGTCCAGCAGTTCATTCAAACTTGCATCTGTGAGTGGTTATTCAGAATGTACATTGATGTTAGTACATTAGTACTAACTAATAAGTAGTATTTGCAACTTGTAAGGCACTATGAAAAACAGCAGACTTGTAACTTTCCAAGATATGCTGGGGACAGAAACTTGCCCTAGTCTTTCATGAACCCTAGATGAGAATGAGCCCATGCCGATGACTTCAGACCCAATATTGGCACCTCCTTGGGTTTGTAGGGTTTTCTGTCCCTGATGATCAAAGAGCGTATCCGCAGCAGTTTTTCCATGTCTCTTTCCTTGGTTTTTCCAGATGGGCAAACATGATGAAGCCTGGATGATTCTCAAACAGGTCCACGACACCAACATGAGGGCTAAGGGGTCCCCAGAGAAGGTCTTCACGGTAAGCCTGTGGTCCCTATGACATGGGGGCTTCCCCTTTTTACTTTGTTTTGCTTAAAAACTTTTTCACTATATGAGCGCATACAAATTTTGTCAAAAGGGAAGTAAAGCCCTGACATTCCTACCACTATAACATAATTATTCTTTACGGTTTGATGCATTTCCATTCAGGTTTTTTCTTAGGTAGCTAATTGTTAAGAGCAACAATAGCAAAAACTAGCTATATTCATGTTGGAATAAACAATATAAATTTACATATAGGTTATTTCACAATACTCAAAAGCATTTTAGATATTGCCACACAGCCTTCTTAACCATCATTTGAATGACTATGTAATAATTATGAATATTAACACAGGTTTTCTGCACACATCCCTAATGCTAGATATCTATTTTCCCTGTTTTCTTACAATATTCCTGAAATATTGCTGCAGTGAACCTTCTCAT